>CAJQZJ010029938.1:0-10111 GCA_907164525.1 Lophiomys imhausi | reverse complement strand
TAGCAGGATATAGTAAATTGTATAAGATACAGTTCACAACACTTTACCATAGCTGGGCTGCCTTGTCTGGCCTTAGTGGAAGAGGCTGCTCTTAGGCTTGATGCGACTTGATGAACCTGGTGAGTTGGTATGGGGGGATCCTCCCTACATCTGAGGAGAAGGAGAGGAGAGAGAGGGGAGAGAGATGGAGGAGGGGTACCAGGTGGGGAGGAGTGAGGGAGATGCAATCAGGATGCAACTTGAATAAATACATCGATTAATAAAAAAATTAAAAATGATAAAATACAGTTCACAAGTAAAATAGAGATTTCACAAAATCCTTTTTAGATCATTTAAAATTTGATTTTGATTATGGTTTTATCTGTCTTTCTTTTAATCTACCTTTTTAAATGTTTTACTTTCTCTTCTATATTGTTTTATGTATGTCCCCAGTTTCATAAGTCTTGCACTATTCTGTGCTCTTTGCTTGAGGGCTCTAAATCTCACTTCTAAAACATATTCATATAGTAAGATCTCAAAAATCTACATATTTATTACACTTTCATCCTGAATTCCTGTGCTTTAGATCTCCTGCCTTATTCAAATATATGAGAGGTACTTCCTGTCAGTGAAATATTACTGTTTATGCTTCCCCTTCTTAACCACATAAACTTCTTTTTAAAATTAATTGTACATTTTATAGCAGGTTAAGCAATTACTCTAAGAACTTTGGTCTAGCCATTAGTCTATTTCTTTCATTCCCAATATACAAGGTCAGCTTAGAGTCATTTTTAGTATATCTATAATATGCTTTTCCAATTCTATTCCATTCCCATTATAATAGCCTTATTTTATCCCCTATCATTTTACTTGTAGTGTAGAGGAATTTTAACCCAGCAGCATGGCTCCTCTGACAAGTAATAACATCCAAAGACCTAGATCTCTGTGATATGGATGGAATGCAGATACACTCTTACTATACAACTTCAATCTTTCTGGCTTGAGCATGTGTTCCCAGGTTAAGGTACATGCCAGCAAGCCTGGAAAACTGAGTCATATAACCAGGAGACAAATGGTGAAAGAGAAAAAAAATTTGCTCTGATATCAACATGCACAGTGTGACATGTATTTCACTCCACATAAATCACATAAAAGCATGAATATAATAAATATTTTTTAATAATTTACTTTTTATTTCTTCAAGTTATATCTCAATCACAATCCCCTCCCACTCCCCCCTCCAGTCCCACCTTCCCACCCTCTTCCCCCTCAACCCCCCATCCTTTTCCCCTTTTTTTTAAGTTTAAGGTAGAACTTTTCCCCCCAACAGCTCCCCCTTTCACCTAAACAAATGGTTCTTTCTTTTATAACAGTAAATACAATACAAAACAACAGAAATAAATAGGCCACAATTATGAGAGTTATATGGCTCAGCATGCATTCCCAATGTCCAGTCCATTTGTATTTGACACCTGACTTTAACCTTCTACTATCTAACCATCTCCATGAGTTTAAAGTTCTATATCTAACTCAACAGTCATACTAACTTGCATTACAATTTTAAAAACATCTTCTTAGATCCAGGACACCCTCTTGACTCCTAAACAACTCAAAATTTAACTATGAGACTCTAGCTATCTATTCTTCAACCACCTCAGAGACCTGAGAGGAATAAATATATCTGATTATATAGGAAGTACAGGGCCCACAGCTTCCAAAACTAAGAAATGACATACCAGTAGCTGCCTGGACAGTTCCCATTTTCTCTCCATACATTACAGGATCAATCTTCAGCTGTTTGGCCCCATTTCTCTGACAGACATTGATTGTAGAGCAAGAATTATGAAGGACTTGACTACCCTGTCTTGGCAGAGCTAGGCTGTAGACTTACCTGCTTCCAAGTTTTGTCCTTTTTGGACAGCATTCTGTCTACAGTTGGAGCAAGGAGTTTTTCTTGCCAAGAGATAGGCTTACCACTAATTCAACCATCTCCCACTGGAGATTCTTCGATGCTCATCTTCTACTTGGAGTAGATTAAGGGGTGCTATCAGGAGATGACATATCTCGATATCAAAAAATCTTAAGTTAAGAATACATCTTTGAATGCCATATTCTGCAGATCTCTTGAGGTTTTTGAAGACGCCCTATCTATCTCTTATATTTAGATAAGCAAATGTTGCTTATCTCTTAGCAACTTGATTTCTGATTAGCTTAGAAAATAACTGTGATAGACTGTCATGGTACCTAACAAAATGACAAGCTTGCATGACTATTAGTTTGCATTTCTTAATTATCCTAAACAGTTTATGACAGTGGGTAGCAAAAGCTCAACATTGCATTTTAAAGCATTACTAGGTACAATACCTTTAAGAAGCATTACCCTTAATTTTGTATCAATGTACAAAGATCAGTACCAATGTAGCCCAATACAATCTTAATTTTGCATTAATATACAAAGATCAATACCAGTTTAGCCAAATATAATATTAATTTGTATCAATATACAAAAGTATAAGGGCATATTCAATAATCTGTCCTTTTTCTTAATCTTTCCTATATTATGTCTATGTCCCGTTTTTTCTCAAGTCTGTTCACTCCTACATAGGAGAGAAAGAAGGATACAGAAAAGAAAAAGAGAGAAGTCCCTGGGTCTAATCTCCAAAACCCATTTAACAAGACCATTTAACAGCTTGTAGTCTTTTACCCTAAATAAGATTTTCTATTATCCATCAAATGACCAAAGGGGGGGGGGCACCCTCCCCACCTTCTGGGGATGGGACATCGCTCTCTTAAAATGACCTCCTGCTAATTTGAGAGGTAGTAAACCTGTCTGGGGCCCAAATAAGAATGGAAAAATGGTTTAAAAATGTTAATAGAATGATTTGATGTTCAGTCCTTTTGTGCTCAGCTATTTAAATGTCCTAAGAAGTTCGTAGACAGAAGCTGAACTTCAGGGCTTTACTGAAGTTCTGGCTGGAACAGTCTGTGGAGCTGAACAATCTTAGCGATTTTGAGTTGTTGTGGTTGTAGAATTTTGAGGAAACAGCTATTGAGGAAGTCTGCAAGGCTGGATCGTCTGGGCCACTCGTCTTCTGTGGTGTCTGATCTGTTTTCTGCTGAGGTTTCTGTTGTCCAGTTGTCCCTGGATTCCTTTGATGGATGCTTTAAATCTCCTGGATGGATAAGAACAGAGCCCTGCCCTAATCCTCACTCTGGGACACTACCTTTTTTGGGGGGGGGGGGGGGTATCAGGTAATATTTTTCCTGGAGCAAATTTGGTTTTTTGACAATATATAAAGTATTATCTTTCAATTCGGATGAAAGATGAATTTATTTTGATATTTTGGAGCTAAACAAACCTTTAGTGTATATATTTTGAGATCTCAAAGGACAATTTGTTTGAATTTCTGCATGCCTTTTGTAAGTACCTTTTAAACTTAAATCCTTCCAAATCCTATGTGCCTTTCTCTGCATTCTAAGTATAGGGATCAAAGACATGTGGTTCCCAACTGATGGGATTAAAGATGTGCTCCACGAACTGAACCCTGGATGAAGTTTTTATGTATTTAGAGCTTGTTTTGTGTCAGCCTGACCTTGAGCTCTGAGATCTGCCTGTTTCTGTCTCTATTGTATTGGAATTAAGGGTGTATCCTTCTCAAATGGTGGGATTAAGGGTGTGCACCATCACCACCCTGTTCCTTGTAACTCTAGAACTTATAAGACAACTAACTATATAGTGATCCTCCTGTCTCTGCTGGAGTTAAAGGCATGGGCTAACACCATGCATTTCATGTATTTTACCTTAGCTCTAAGTTTTTTCAACTCTTGGAGGTTCAGAAAACCAGGTTGAACAGCAGTAACCTTTAATTTATTTGCAGTATTTTAAACCTGTTACCTGCTTTTTAATGCCAAACCATGAAAATATCCTATACATTTACAAAAAAACAAAACAAAACAAAACAAAACAAAACAAAAAACAAAAACAAAAAACAAAAAAAAAACTTTTAAGCTGCTATCAAGTTTGTGTAATCTATGTGGCCACCTGCAATATAACATTCTAATCTGAAATTAAGGCCATTTTCCTTTCATTCCAGTAAGGCAAGTAGACCTTTGGTAAATTTTAGTTTGAAATTTTTATATTGTATTTTATTATATTTTTTATGCCTATTAACTCTTTTCTTAAAAAAAGTATTATTTACTTCTAGAACATAGTTTCCTCCCTCCTCCCCTCTTGGCCCCTCCCTTCCTCCCTTCTTCTCTCCCTCCCTCCCTCAATCCCTCCCAAATTATGCAGTCCCTGTTTGATATGCTTTGTCTCTTCAAATTTGTATTTCATCAACATTTATCAAGCTATATTTTTGCTTTCATTGGTTAATTTAGTACCTATCAATTTAGGTATATTTTTCTATTATTGATATGATAGGTAAATATAAATTATTAATCAATTAAGGATGGACAGACTGACTTTTGTGAAATGAAAATATTTATAGTTGATTGGTCAATACCGTGTAAGTGGAAACATTAATTGTTTAACACTGTGTTACATTTTTTAATTTTTCCAGAAGCTTTTTTTCTCTTGATAAACTTAAGCACTGTATTTTTTTATGTTGATTTAATTTAGAACAAAAACAGTGCTAAGAAAACGTTTTATGTGTTGATTGTTCACATAATAGAATTAAGAGATAATTTCAAGAAAGGAGAACACAACTGTGGATAATGCACAATGCTACAAAGAACTATTGTGTAGGTTAACCAGTTTGGGAGCAATTACCAGCTTCTATGATTTTTTTTTTTAAGTTTGTTAACCTACCAGCTCAAATAGTAAATAGTACACACTATTTTTCAATGGAAGAGTTTAAAAACTGCTATAAATCATACATCTCTTTTTTTAACATTTTACTGAAATTTCATGTGTTTAGGTACTTATATCTGACAATTACATATAAATACATAAATGCACACACACACATATATATGTACATGTATATGTATATTTATCCAATTGGTATATTAGTAGACATCTTTTTTTCTGCGAGTTGTTTATGTAAATATGAATTTATGCAATAGAGTGTTCTGCTCTGTCCATGAGAGTTATCAAACATAGCCTCTTCTAAGCTTTTGACTAATCTACCATAATCATAAAATTAAATTGATTGAGACATAAAAGCACAGTTTTGTAAACACAGAAATGAGAAATAACTCTTCTTGTTCTCTTAGTTGCTTGAATAATGTGTTTTTATGTACTCTTGATTGAATAGCATAAAGAACTGGCTAACAGCATTTTACCACAAGCGAATTTATCAAAAATATTAAACATCAGTTTTGTTACCAAAGCATTACAAAGCCCATGGGGATGAAAAGGGTAACCAATAATTGTTGCCATGCAAGGAATAGCACAAAATTAACAAAAATAATAAAAGGAGACTAAAGCATTAAAATTATGACTTAGGTTAACTTAATCTCAACAAGCATGGCAAAAGACTAAATCATAAGACCAAATTGAATCCTGGCCCAAAATACTTAATGATGCTAGCTCTCTTTCATTATCTTTTACCTTTGCTCTCACTTTCTGTCCTTGACTACCTGTCTGCTTGATTTTAACCTGAAAAGCTTCCTGTTGCTAGGTACCTTAGAGTTTGGCATTTTCCTACTTATCAAAATTGTTTAGTCAGTGATAATTAAATTGAAATTGTTAGTGTGGGTTGTATATGGAGTGGACATGCCAAGTGCAGAATTCCAAGTTCTTGTTTTCATACAGTGAACAATACTAAGTCCATATAGTTAATTAGGTCTTGATTTAAAGGATTTAGAAATGAAGTTCTTTTGTTTTATTTTCACTAACAAAGTGCATGATTACTTGAAATGTCTATAAAGACACCATATAATGTATTGAATTTTTTTAAAGCATGAAAATCCAGACTCTACTACCTTTTGATTATAAACATGATTTAGCAATCTTTCTCTATTGTTATCTCATTATAAAAATGTTATAACATCAAAAACTACATCTGATGTATTATCATTAAACAAAACACTAGCTCTTTGTCAATTTCAATAATTTCTTCAGGTCATTCTTCTAAATGGATGTAAACTTGTTAGTTTTTACAACTTAAATGCCTTTTCCATCACGTATTTAGCTGAGTATTTAGTTTTGCTTGAGGCAAATCAATGCAAAATCATCTACTGAAATGCATTTGTATATATACATTCACAAGAGACGAGTTTGAAACACACTTGATTTGGTAAACTATAAAATCAAATGGTTATCATAAGAGTTATGCTCCTTTGTTCCTCCAAAAACATACTTTGCTTGTTACATTTGAATGTAGACTAATTTTTTTTCAAAATCAATAGCTTGGGAATGATTTTTCAAACATTTAAATAAGAGAATCCCTTCTTAAAATGAGAAACTTACTTTAAAAATCAAGACCTAATCATGAATGCAAAACTAAAAAAAAAATCACTTTTAAGCTTACCATATCTTTTGAACATTAAGGAAAAATGTTTACCTAAATTTAGACTTAAGTGGAAAACAAAATGATTCAATTTATTTTTATACTTGCAAAATCTAAGATAACATATTACAACTCAAATTCACAGTGAGACTCACTCATAAAAGGAATGCTGAAGATGGAAGCTTAAAATGAACATAAACAGAAGAAGTAATTCAGTGTCAGGAATAGAGAAATGATTGCAGCCAAATAAAGCAGGCCGATGTCTTCTTTTATGAAATGTGACTTCATTCCTTCTTTTATTTCTGTTTATCACAGAACTACATATCTTCATTTTATATAATCTTGCCTCAGTAGTCACAGGATAATGATAATGACATTTTAAGATGCCTAAAATTAATTCAAGGCACTGTTTTAATCATTTAAGATGTTGATTTAATTAATCTTTATAAGTCTTATGAAACAGACAGTATTTTGTCCTACTTTTTTAAATATGAAAAGTGTTGCATTGAAAGATTTTTCTGTCTTTGGGTAGAGTTAGAAATTAAACCTAAATTAGGATTTTAACAAAAGAAGAATGCTGTCAGAAATATCTGAGTTTACCAGCAGGTATTGTTTTACACATTTATTCAGAGAATATCCATTAATTTACAATTTACATATATAAGAAAGCACAGTCACGCTTTTTTGAAACTCATATTTGGGGGACATATGTAGTATATTTCTTGTTTCTTCGTGTTGTTGAATTTTGTTTTGGGGAGATGGAGTGACATTTTCTTCTGTCCTACAGTCCTTATGTAATACGTGTTGTACTGTAACAAACTGTCACCCATGTTCCTTTCTGGTAAGGAGTTTAGTGTGTTTGAGGGCTTAGAAGATGGCCCAGTGAATAAAGTGCTTTATATACAACAATGAAGACATAATTTTGCACCCCCAGCAACCAGATATGTCTATACTGTGAGTAATGTGGTGGAGGTTATTTGGTCAGCAGTCTAGCTGAAATGAGAACCTCTAAACTCAGTGAGATATCCTCTTTCAAAAATAAGGTAGAGAATAATAGAAGCTCGCTTGGGTGTCTTTTGTCTTCCACAATGCACATATGGACATTTGTACACACATATGGATACAATGCACATATACAAACACACAAGCCCAACGTTTCATTGATAACTTCTGATTGGTTATTATATAGCTGGTGTAACTCTGCCAATGAAATAAGTCAATTCCACTCGAATTAGAGTAAAAATGGGCAGGTTTATTTAGGAACTGGAGCTCCTGGGTGAGTCCAACAGCCTCAAGGGATTAGACCAGAGGGAGTCACACATGGATTAAGGGATGGAGGTTTTTATGCACTGCAGGTGAAGGAGAATGATGTATCCCTTGTGGGCTGGGACACAGGGTGCCATAGAATGCCAGGAATGTGGAACTGGTCTTCCTGGCACTATCCCCACACAAAGGCCTCTGGCTGGGTGAAGTTGGAAAGGGAAGGGGGATGGATTTTACCAGGCCATGTGGGGGTGGGGAAGCAGCCAGGAATTCCAACCCAAGATCCTGACCTCTTTGGGTATAAGGAAGCAGGGTTCACATCTGGCTGCTTCTTTTTGAAAAGAGACAGTGGGGTGGGGGAGTTGGGAGTCCGTTGTTTCGTGCTCAGTTGGAGGCTTGGGTGAAGAAGCATATGGTTGACTGTTACCTAGAGACTTCTCAAATTCCTTTCTGGAGAAGGTGGAGGAGGTAGGGAGTAAAAAGAAAAAATAAACAAATGAGAAGAGGGGTCATATTATGGGGCAAACCATTGGAAAAGGGGAGACTACCATCAGTCGGGAGGGGAGGTAGCCTGGGTTTGGCCATCCTGACCCCCTCATTGTGGCTTTCTGGAGAACCGAAGAGTGGAGTGTCCCAGTTTTTGTACAGACCACTCATCGTGGGTAGGTGTCTTCTTGAATCTGGAGAGATGGTACCAGCACTGTTGTGCTAGGAGTATGGCAGCTGAAGGAGTGTTAGGGATCACTGTGTAGGGTCCTACCCACTGAGATTCTACAGATCTGGGAGATAACTGTTTTAGGAGTGTATGGTTCCTTGGGGACAGCAAGGCAGACTCAGGAGCAGGCAGGAACCTTAGAAGAGAGAGATAAGGTAGGTACCCAGCCAGTAGGGGAGTCAGGGCCAGGAGGTGATGACTAAGGATGAATGGCCTATTGTATAGGAGTGCAAAGCTCATCAAAATGGCAGATATAGTTTCCAGGAGATGTTTAGGGTCTCAGACAAGAGTTCGATGACACTGGAGGTGAAGGTTGGACTGTTGTCTGTCTGGATGGTGTGCAACAGGCCAAATCATGGAATTTTGTGTTTAAGGAGCACCTGAGCCACTACATCTACCGTTTCCCTGGAGGTGGGGAATGCTTCAATCCAACCTGTAAAGGTGTCAACAAGAGTTAGGAGACAACGGAGTTTTTTTGTGTGGGGGCATGTGGGTGAAGTCAATCTGTCAGTCCTCTCCTGGTTGGTGTCCTCAGAGATAGTGCAGAGACTCATATTTGGAGAGACCCCTTCAGGCTGGCCTTGGCACACCTCCTGCAGGAAGTGTGGACCTGTGAAATATGAGCTCTGAGGTTAGTGGGATCCAAGAGGGGCTCTAAGAATTTGAATAGGGCTTTAGGGCCGACGTGTAGACTCTGGAGGATATCAGAGATGATGGAAGGCACCTGCTTCTGGGGAAGAATAAGACGGTTATTTAGGTAACGGGATTTGGTAGGGTAGGGATAGGGCAGTCTGAGGTGGGTATCTGTGAGGTAATTAGGGAAAGAAGTAAAGGGGAGTCAGGAGATGCTATGGGAGCCAGGGAGATGGTGGCCCTAAAGCAGCTGAGAATATTGTGGCTGAGTAGAGGTACTGGGCAGACAAGCATGACCAAAAAAAGAGTGTCAGAAAATTGTCCTGCAATAATGCAGAGGAGTGGCAGAGTCCTAGGTAGGAAGGAGAGGGTTCCATCCACCCCCATGACAGAAGTTGGTGATGGAACTGTGGGACCCAAGTGAGAGGTTAGAACAGAGTAGGTAGCCCGTGTGTCCATTAGGAATGAGACGGACTTACCTGCTACTTGCAGTGGAGTTAAACCCAAAGCAGAAGGTCAGTGTGGAAACTAGCACAGTGGTCATTAACTCAAGCCCATTTAATAAGTCTGGAGTCTCTGTGGGGCCATATGGAAATTGATATAAACTAATAACAATAACGTACAAGTGAAGTTATCCAATCGGAGTTAAGTATGCCAACAAATACAAATATCATTGGATGTAAGAAGGTGCCATGAGATTCCAAGAGAGAGACATTGAATTGTAGTTACAGAAGAGAAGAAAAAGTGAATATGAAAGTACATGCTATGAAAATATTCTCCTATTTATAGTTTTCACATGTTTCTGCCAAAACTTCAGACTCCAACTAAAGTTCTATCTTCCCCCAAATTTAGCTTACAATACATTTATCTTTTTCTTTTTATGCTGTCTGAAGCAGTTATTGGACAGTTAACATCATATTGCACTGTGGTTTAGAAAGAGTATTTAGAAAAATGTAAAAATTAGCTTAATGGTCATTTTTTTCTTCAGAGAGAATTTTTTGGCTAATCTAGGTCAAGTGTCCAAGAACACCCAAGTCATTTTTTATTGACTATTTTATTTATATTG
>CAJQZJ010029934.1:0-20537 GCA_907164525.1 Lophiomys imhausi | reverse complement strand
GGGGGGGGGGGGGGGGGGGGGGAGTACCGTAGAATTGGTGGTCTTATGTATTCTGGAGTCATACGGAGCGGGGTGGTGAGGGTGCATACTCTTGGTCCCACCATTCAAGAAGAGTACACCCTTGGTCCCAGCTCCCAGCACACTGGAGACAGAAACGGGCAGATCCCGGAGCTCAGGGTCAGCCTGATGCAGGGCAAACTCTAAATAGAGAAAGACTTCGATCCAGGAGTGGTGGAACACATCTTTAATCCCTTCAGATGGGAAACACAGGTCCCTGATCCCAATAATTAGAGTTCAGAGACACACACATGGGATTTGGAGGGACCTAGGTTTGGAGGCTACTTAAAAAAGGCCTTCTCGATACAGGCAGATTGTCCTTTGGGTCTCAAAATATATACACTAGAGCTGGTTTAGCTCCAAGGTGACAGAATGATTTCTTCTTTAACCGGGATTGAAAGATAACGATTTGTATGTTGTCAGAAGGCCAAATTTGCTTCAGGAGAAGTACTACCTAGCCCCCCCCCAAAAAAAAAGAGGGCAATTGTCCTAGGGTTGGGATTGGGGCAGGGCTCTGTTCTTATCGTTCCAGGAGAATCGAAGCGTCCATTAGGGGAGCCCGGGGGACAGCTGGACAGTGGAAACCTCAGCAGAGAGCAGAATCAGGCACCAAGGAGGACGAGTGACCCAGTTGATTCTGCCTGGCAGACTTCCTCAATAGCTGTCTCCATCGGGGGCCTGCAACCACCATGGGAATGCAATGTCGCTGGTACTGTTCAGCTCTACACAATGCCCTGGCAGGAACCTCAGTGAAGCCTGCAAGATCAGCTTCTGCCTACAAACCCCTTAGGTCATCTAAACAGCTGAGAACAGAAGGACTGAACATAAAAGGAGTGTACTAACATTTTTAACCATTTTTTCCATTTGGGTTCGGGCTTCAAACAGGTCTACTACGACCCAAATCAGCAGGAAGTCACTTTAAGAGAGCGATGTCCCATGGCCAGAGGGTGGGGAAGGTGTTTCTCCACCCTTCTTTTTGGTTATTTGAAGGATAACTGAAAACTCTGATATTTAGGGGAAGAGACTACAAGCTGATAAATGGTTCTGTCTTAATGGGTTTTGGAGGTTATCCCCAGGGACTTCCTACTTTTCCTTTTCTGTATCCTTCTTCCTCTCCTATGTAGGAGTGCATGGGCTTGAGAAAAATGAGACATAGACATAGCACAGGAAGGTTCAAGAAGAAGGAGTAGATTATTGAATATGCCCTTATCCCTTTGTATATTGATACAAAATTAGTAGTTTATTAGGCTAAAGTGGTATTGACCATTGTTTATTGTGTAAAAATAAGATTGTACTAGATTACATCGGTATTGATCTTTGTATATTGATACAAAATTAAGATTATAGTTGGCCACAATGGTATTGACCCTTGCATATGGACATAATATTAAGATTGTATTGGGCTACATAGGCATTGATCTTTGTATATTGATACATAATTAAGAGGGTATTTAACCACAATTGAATAGATCTTTGTATATTGATACAAATTTAAAGGTAACGCTTCCTAATGGTATCATACCTAGAGATACTTAAAAATAAAATGTGAAGCTCTGGCCTCTTGATACCAACCGTCTAAAACGGCCTAGGATAGTTAAGTAAAACAAACTCCTAGTCATGCAAACATGTCACTTTGTTAGCTACTATGACAGTCTATCACAGATATTCTCTAAACTACCCAGTAATCAAGTTGCTAAGAGACAAGCAACATTTGCTTATCTAAATACAGGAGATGGATAGGGCATCTTCAAAAACCCCAAGAGATCTGCAGAATATGGCATTCAAAGATGTTATCTTAAATCAAGATTTTCTTTTTTTTTTTTTGATATCGGGACATATCAGCGCCTGACAGCACCCCCTATTCTACTCCAAGTAGAAGATAAGCATCGAATAACCTCCACTGTAAGATGGTTAAATTAGTGGCAAGCCTATCTCTTGGCATGAAAAAACCCCTTGCACCAACTGCAGACAGACTGCTGTCCAAAAAGGACAAAACTTGTTAGCAGGGAAGTCGACAGCCTAACTCTGCCAAGACAGGGTAGGTATGTCCTTCATAATCCCTTCTCTACAACAAATGTCTGTCATAGAAACAGGACCCAAAGGCTGAAGACTGATGCAGGAATGTATGGAGAGAAAATGTTAACTGTCCAGGCAGTCATTGGTATGTCCTTTCTTAGTTTTGGAAGCTGCAGGCCCTGCACTTCCTATATAAGCAAATATATTTATCCCTCTCAGGTCTCTGAGGTGGTTGAAGAATAGACAGCTAGAGTCTCATAGTTAAATTTTGAGTTTTTTAGGAATCAAGAGGGTGTTATAGATCTAAGAAGATACTTTTAAAAGTGTGTTGCAAGTTAGTATGAATGTTGAGTCACATATAGACCTTTAAACTCATGGAGATGATTAGATAGTAGAATGTTAAAGTCAGGGGCCAAATATGTATAAACTGGACATTGGGAAGGTATACTGGGCCATTTAACTCTGATAAATGTGGCATATTTATATCTGTTGTTTTGTATAATACTGTTATAGGAGAAGGAACCATCTCTTGGACTGAAAGGGGAAACTTCTTGGGGGAAGAGGGTGGAAGGGTGGGATAGGAAGGGGGAAAAGGGAGGGGTTTGTGACTGAGATGTAACTTGAAGAAAAAAAAATAAAGTATTTAAAAAAAAAAAGAAATGCAAACTAATACTTATGTAAGCCACCCATTTTGTTAGGTACTATGACAGCCTATTATAGTTATTTTCTAAGCTAATAAAAAATAAAGCTGCTAAGAGACAAGCAACATCTTCTTACCCTAATATAAGGGATAGATAGTGCCTCCTCAAAAACCTCAAGAGATCTACAGAATATGGCATTCAAAGATGTTTTCGTAACTTTAGATTTTTTTATGTGGAGACATATCAACTCCTGACAGAACCCCCTATTCTACCCCAAGTAGAAGATGAGCATTAAAGAATCTCCAGTGGGAGATGATGGATTAGTCGCTAGCTTCTCTTGGTAGGAAAAGCCCCTTGCTCCAACTGTAGACAGAATGCTGTCCAAAAAGGACAAAACCAGGAAGCAGGTAAGTCGACAGCCTAGCTCTGCCAAGACTGGGTAGGCAAGTCCTTCATAACCCCTGCGCTACAATCAATGTCTGTCAGAGAAACAGGGCCAAATGACTGAAGATCGATGCTGTAATATATGGAGAGAAAATGGGAACTGTCCAGGCAGCCACTGGTATGTCATTTCTTAATTTTGGAAGCTGCAGGCCCTGTACTTCCTATAAAATCAGATATATTTTCCCTCTCAGGTCTCTGAGGTGGTTGAAGAACAGATAGCTAGAATCTCACAATTAAATTATGAGTTGTTTAGGAGTCAAGAGAGTGTTATAGATCTAAGAAGATGCTTTTAAAATGTGTTGCAAGTTAGTATGAATGTTGAGTTAGATATAGAACTTTAAACTCATGGAGATGGTTAGATAGTAGAATGTTAAAGTCAGGTGCCAAATACCTATGGACCAGACATTGGGAATATATGCTAACTCATATAATCCTCATAACTGCGACCTTATTACCTCTGTTGTTTTGTATTGTATTTATTATTATAAGAGAAAGAGCCATTTGTTGCACTGAAAGGGGAAACTGTAGGGGGAAATAAGATATACCTTAAACTTAAAAAAAAAGGGAGGGAAGAGGATGGGGGGGTTGAGGGTGGGAGGGTGGGACCGGAGGGGGGAATAGGGAGGGGACTGCAATTGAGATATAACTTGAAGAAATAAAAAATAAAGAAAAAAATAATAAAATAAAAAATACCCTCAAAAATGTTTAAGTGTCTTATATTTATTAGTGTCCTTACTCTTTAAAATGAGACTGTAAGTTTTAAAATGGTCGAATATGTTCTTGATAACAAACAGAAAATCATCTGGGCTTCAAATGTGCACTAATGGTAGTTAAGTTTCATCATCATCCATGGCTATGAATCAATTATTTAGTTATTCCTTAAGCCAAAATATTACATATAATGAAAATGGGTAGTAAGAAAGATTTAAACTGTATATGTATATATATATATATGAAATTCACTATTTTTTGAGTATTAAACAGTTTCAATGTAAAGTATAGGGTCAGTGATAATAGTTACTTTTGTAACTGGATTTTTCAAGAGTGCTCTAGAGACACTGAGAAGTTCAGTGTACTCAACCTGAAATTGATTGAGTTATTGCATCTACTTGGTAACATAATGCCTATAAAAGTCAATAATACAAATATGATAAAGTATTGCCACCTCTGATTAGTTAGTTTACCACATTTAAAATACTATTTAATATCATCCAATTATTCATTTAATGAATTAATTATATGTGAAAGAAGAACCTATTACACTAGAAATTGTGTTAGAAAACTGAGTTGTATCATTAATAAATCCTGTATGTGATCCAAGAAATTGAAGAATGTCTTCCATTTTCACTAAGTTAAATTTGATAATCATCACTGAGTTAAATTTGATAATTAAAAAAATAACTAACATACTGAACACTGTTTTGTTTGGGTTTTTATCCTTTATATTTATCCTTCTAAAGTCTCTGATGTGGTTGAAGACTAGATAGTTAAAGTCCTACAGTTAACTTTTTTAAATATTTATTTATTACTTCAGGTTACATCTCCATCACAGAATCTTCTTTCCACCCCTCCCAGTCCTGCCCTCCCATCCTCTACCCCCTATCCCTTCCATCACATTCCTCTGGAGTGGAGTGTCCCTACATAACAGTCCCCCGCCCCAGTTTAGCAGTCATATGAGGGCCAAGAGCCTCCTCATACACTAGGGGCCTACAAGGCAGCACCACTAGGGCAAAGTGTCTCATTGACAGGAAAAAAAAAGTCTATGTTCATGTTCCCTTTAGTGCATTGGTTGTAGTATAGTTATCTTGTATTATATGGCTAAAATCCAATTATAAGGGAATAGATACCATGTGCATCCTTCTGAGTCTGGGTTAGCTCACTCAAGATGAGCTTCTCGCTGCAAATTGCATGATTTCATTGTTTCTGATGGCTGGGTAGTATTACATTGTGTAGATGTACCACAGTTTTTTTTTTATCCATTCCTTGGTTGAGGGACATCTGGGTTGTTTCCAATTTCTAGCTATTACAAATAAGGGTGCTATGAACATAGATGTGGAAACTTCCTTGTGATTTGGTGAGGAATCATTTGGATGTTTACCCAGAAGTGGTACGGCTGGGTCTTGAGGTAGAGCTATTCCAAGTTTTATAAATATCTCCAGACTGATTTCCATAGTGGTTGTACAAGCTTGCACTCCCACCAGCAATGAAGGAGTGTTCCCTTTTCTCCACAACCTTGCCAGCATGTATTGTCATTTGAGTTTTTTTTTTTTTATCTTAGCCATTCTGACAGGTGTGAGATAGAATCTCAGAATCAACTTGAGTTTCATTTCTCTAATGATTAAGGATCCTGAGCATTTCTTAAAGTGTCTCTGAGCCATTAGGGATATTTAAGTTGTTTAGGAATTAAAACGATGTTATGTGTCTAATAAGATTTTTTTAGTAGGTAATGCAAGCTAGGATGGATACTGAGTTAGATACAGAACTTTAAACTCATCCAGATAGATATATAATAGAATATTATTATTAGTTGCCAAAAACATATGGACTGGACATTAGGAATATGTTATACATTGCAATTTTCATAATTGTTGCCTAATTGTTCTTATTGTTTTACTGTATTTATTTTTATAAGAAAAATTGTCTTTTATTGGACTAACAGGGAGAGATGTTGGGGGAAAAATAGATACACCTTAAATAAGAAAAACAAATTTTAAGTGGATATGGGAGGAGGGGAATAGGGTAGGAAGGTGGGACCAGGAGGAGAAGAGAGAGGGGGCTATGATTCAGATGTAACTTGAAGAAATAAATAAAATGTGAAAGAAAAACTAGCAGAAAAGGAACTTAGAGGGGTGATGAGTTGTTGTTTGGTGATATAATATGTAGTTATATATTTAGTTATTAATTAGATGTATACTATAACTCAATAGAAGTCCAGAAGTATGATTCAGTTTTTAAAGTGCTGACTACGGGATTATAAGGACCTGTGTTCAAATTCCATTATATATTTTAAAAGCCAGTTACAGTTGTGTATGTCTATAGCCAAAGAGTAGGGAGGCAGAGAAAGGAGGATTACTACCTCACTGACCGTTCATTATACACAATCCAAGAAATCCAGAGATGGTGAGTCACCATGTCTCCAGAAGAAAAAAAAACAAGGAGAAAAAAAAAAGAAACCCTACATCTTCCTTTGATTCACACAAATTCCACATACACTATGATTCTACACAGATTCACATATACTATTTGCATGCCAAACACATACATGCACATATACACAAGAGTAAATATATACACATTTTAAAAAGATAATTAAAATTATAAGTTATAGACATTTTACTTCAATACTAAAAGTGATAAGAATCATATCCCTTCCTGCTTTTTTTATTTTTATTTATTTATTTGTTTGTTTGTTTATTTATTTATTTTTGGGTTTTCAAAACAGGGTTTCTCCATTAACAGTCCTGGCTGTCCAGGATTTGCTTTGTAGACCAGGCTGGCCTCGAACTCATAGAGATTGCCTCCCTCTGCCTCCCAAGTTCAAGTTCCAGGATTAAAGGTGTGCCAGCATGCATATCTCCTCTAAGTTAACTTTTTCTCAGTTTTCTTTAAACAGAAAGTGAGAGGCACATAGAAGTGAGAAATAAAATACACAGTTGTTTAGTAGGTACTCAGAACTAGTCATGGTAGATATTTTTGCCTCTTATTTTAAATCAAAACTTAAAGTCAAAAAAATATAATATTGAAGTTTTCTAGCTTAATATATGTAATAAGTGCTGTAAATTGATATGTAAACATAATTTGGGGAGATTCATGTTGCCTTCTCATAATGGAGGGCTTTACAGAATTTCAATCAATGCATTTTTACAACACAGAAAAGGTTTATGCTGAATAGGTCAAAAGGAAAGTGGGTATCACCTCCTTCAGAATTCAATGACCTTCACATAGCATTAATCACACACATACAAGTTATAAATTTCTCAAAATTAAGATCTATCAAGAGCAGATGTAGAAGCAGTTTCTCTTTATTCTCCAGGTTATTTATATTATTCTATGATTTCTAACAAGAATATAGTCCATACCAAGGAGCAGGAGATGCACCATAACAAATGTAAATCTTCACTTTAGTTTTGACAGTAGCTTAGATGATAAGGTCCAAAGGAAAAATGATTTTTCTTAAGAAAGATATTACCATAAGTACATAAGATATTGTCATTGATTACAAAAGCAACTGTGGTAACAATTGCAATGGAGTAACTTGGAACAGAAACTTATGTATATTTTTATGTATTATATGAGGAGCATTTTATGTATTAATTATATGCAAAACATTCATATGCCAGTATACATGCAATATACTTTCTGTCCATGCTAATAATAAATTACCATATAGGTGAGACATAGTTATAATCATTTCAGGAAAAAGTATGATTAAGATGATGTTGAAGAGAACAGAAGGACAACTCTAAGTTGAAGTTAATTTGTTTTGAAAATGTGTCTTTATGATTCTTCACACTGACACTAAAGATATGTGAGTGATGAAGTGGAGAATCAGCTACTAATGCTACATAGATCCCTAAAACAGACTCCCACTACCTATGCCTGAAGGAATGTAGACTGAACTTTGAAAACACTGTTGTTGAGTGAAAGGTATTGTGTAGAGCACAACCCTAGTTACAGAGTCATTGGTTGCCAATAATGTGTGCTGGTTGTTCCATACTTTAAATAGATTAGAGAATAATCAATTTTATAAAAGAAAACAATATTTTTGGAGGTACACTTACAGCTAGTAAGGTAACAGTTGTTCATAGGCATTGTATTTGGGTAAGAAAGAAAAACGCAAATGAACCTCAAGGACAAATGCCCTTCAAGTCTAAGATTTGGAAGTTCTCAAGAATAACTTCAACATTTTTGTCCCCTGAACACTGTAATATTTGAGTGAAAACAACAAATATGTAACTGCAATAAGTGTTTTAGATTATGAAATTGATATCTCATGTTTACCTGTAATTTATATGTAAAACACAATGCATATATATCAGAAGTATTGAAATTAAATATCTGTTGTTATTGATTCACATACATATTATGATAATAATGTTGAAGGAAATGTGATAAATATTATAATTAAAACTAGTACATAAAAACAATGGAAAATAAAAGTGAATACTAATTCACAAAATCTTCTCATATTTAACCCTATTGTTCGAAATGTTTTCTCTGAAAAGACCAATTACATTTGAGAATCGTTAGTGGTGATGTAGTTGTCAAAATGAAGGTAAATTTCAAATATTTATAAATGGCTTCATAATGGAGTACAATATACTTAGTTATTAATACATTATTTGTATCTTTAAGGTTCTATCAGCAATGCTGCACACTAGAAAATAGAGAAAAATGTGCTGCAGAGTATATTATAAAGTAGTGGATTAAAGAGACAAATGTTCTTCAGTGCAAGGCGTATAGGAAAAGTAGGAAGTCACTGTCTCTACTGCCACCGTGTACTTGAGGTAAACAAAGAGGTACAGGACCATCATAACCCATGGTTCTAAGGACAGGATCATGCCCTAAAATATTGCAGAAAGATGGGAATGCATGCTTGTCTCGCATGTCCATGGTTTGATTCTAGTACAAAAAGGAGAATCAGAGAAAATGGAAAGAAGGAAGCAAGGGAAGGGGGGAGGGAGGGAGGAAGGGAGGAAGGGAGGAAGGAACGAAGGAACGAAGGAACGAAGGAAGGAAAATATGAGGAAAGGAGAGAGACAGGAACGGAGGGTGGGAGGGAGGAAAGAGGGAGAGAGAGAATTGCAGATATTAATAAAAAAGAATAAACAGCCAGCACTGATCTGCAAATGGGGACTGATAAGAATCCTCCTTGAGTTCTCCCATCTTCTCTTCTCTGACTGATAAGTGCTACCCACTCCCTGTAAAAGTCAGAGGTCGGTGAGTCTTATTGCAGTGGTCCTTGGATCTCTGCATCTGGTGCCCAGACCAGAATGGAGAAGGAATATTAGGATTTCATAGGAAACTGAAAATAACCAACTCAGATTTACAGTGCTATTAGCTCTTCAATCTTTCACCCAAATTATTTGGTTCAAAAAACTTTGGAAGAAAAAAATTAAGTTCAAGTCTTTGAGTTTCTCAACATGTGTAAACAAGCATGTCAGCATTCTTCCAATTCTACAATGATTAGACTATAGAACTTTGTATCCAAGAAAATGTCGTTGTATGAGTTAAAGGGTATGCTTCACAAAGTGGTCTGGCTTCCATATTTAGTAATTAAAATATAAATGTAAGAATATATAATAGATTTTAAGTTTTGCTAGTTATGTAACTATTCCTTCAGTGCTTTAGTATAAATAATCACACCGGTAGTGGGAGCCTCTGCCATTCTTTTCAGGGATTTTGCATATCAGGATAAGTGGTAATTAAAAAAAAAAAAGAATAAAAAACCAAAACAAAACAAGTAAGGAGTCTAATACAAGGTCCCATGCAAGATCACTGTATTGAGCTGCAAAAGTGAGGCACATGTCCTGCTGTGTTCATGAGAATTAACTGAAAAGAAATATTGATCTCAGCATCAGAAAACCTTTGTTCATGGACAATGAAAATTCCAGCTTACCTTAGGCACAACAATATGCTTCTTTAAGAAGACAGAAAACTCTTATATTCAAACAATCACATAAGAAAGTAAACATTATCTGCATCAATGTGAATCAAAATACTACATATGATTAAATAAATTAGATTGTTTTATATTTGTTTATAGACTGGCATTTGGAGGACGAAATGGTAATCCCAGAAATTTAACATGTGTATCTAAACTAGCCCCACATAAAAGTTCTGATTTATTTTTGATAGACTCTGTTTTGTGGTATAAAATGTTTTGAATTGTGCATTTGAAGACAAAGTGAAGGGAATTTGAGACATAGCCAAAGTTACAGACTTTGAGTGATAATCCAAGTCTACTTCATAAGTTATAGGAAGCAAGAATTACCCTCCTCCTTGTTTATACTGGTTCTGAATCCTAACAGTAAATCTCTTGGGGGGACAGTTCAGCAAGCATTTTGTAACCCTAGAAACCCTAAAAAGTACACACACTGTATCCACCTAAGGGAAGATGGCTATTTTCTAACTGCATGCTGGAAAGATACTGGATCATTCCTATGATTTGTAATAAATCTTTGCTTTTCTTCCTCACAATAATTTATCTGAAATAGAAGCCAACACCTTCCAGGTTACTGAGCCTAGCTATTGAATTAATTCATAAGTTGCACTGGAAAAATGGGCCATTCTTCACCACCAGGATCATGAATATTTTAATGTCTGAATAAAGATAAGAATAAAATTGAAGCCACTCTACTTTGCAGAGATGCCATGAAGAGAAAAGTAGAGTTAGATGGTACAGTTTAATTCATTTTATATTAGCATAATTGAGATGACTGAAAATGTATTTATTGTCCTGGGTGAAAACAAATCATAATTATTTCATGTAGAATTTGAATTATTAGCATCCCTTTATGATGTAGGTCATCCTACAGAGAAATTAGTTTCCTTTTATTCTATGTAAAGACTCACACAATCTCATAATATGTTGAAGTTTGAATGTGACCTGATAATAACAATGTCATATCAATTCAATAGCAAGAAGTGCACTTAGAAAATTTTCCTGAGATGAAGGTAGAGTTTCCTAGAGGATACAACCAAACCGGATATGTGAAGGAAATTTTACACAACTTCCAAGCACAGTAGTGGCTTCTGGGGCTTCTGAGATAATGCCAACCACAGCAACCTGAGAACCCAAGATAAAAAATGAGAATATCAGACATATTTTTAAATCTGTTATCCAATAAGTCACTAGTTTGTTGTTCTCCAAAATCAAAAAACGTAAGGCTAAAGGAAGGTCCATGGAGAACAAATGAACAGGATATACACAGTTGTATGTCATATGTTTCCAATGATCCCTCAACTAAGTGAGTCAGCTGGCCTCTTGCACTTGAGGGGAATACTGAGCGTATGCCCAGTTTTCTAGAGAAGGGTATATCAAACACCTTTGAATCATTGCTAAATAATATGTCTTTGGTCTGACCATACTGCATTATTTGCATCTGCTCACTTTCTTTGTTCTTTAACCTTTAATTGTAATATTTTATATTATTTTAAAAATTTATACACTTTAATTCTTATATTTTCAAACATTACTTATAACCAAAAGTTAGTCATTGATTAAATTCCATTACATATTCAATATCTTCTGTGTAATGGGGAATGAAGATCAAGCAGATAAAAACATTTTTCCTTACTCTTACATGTGCAATCTAATTGGAATCTGGAGGAAAATATAATAAACATTGTAAGTCACCAGCCATTTTGAAGAATGTTTGGTAAAGCACTTCAGTAAAGAGGATAACCACACAATTAGTATTGATTTCATAGTTCAGGTATAACTTAAAATTTATGGAGGTGAGATCTTCATGTTTAAATAATTGAGATTGTATTGGAATTAAGTCTGTATGCATAAATATAATTGAGAAGTAGTATAACACACCAAAAAGAAGATAATTTGGAGATCTGCTAAAATAAAGCAGCACATTATAAAGGGAATTGGACACAAAATAGAGAGAATGCAGGACAAAGAGGATATCTTGGTATTATAGCCCTTCCAACATGGCAAAATAATATTGAAGTATATAATGTGCACAGACAAAATTGTTAATTTAAAACACTATTATAACAACATAATATCACTTTAGATATACACACACTGTTCCTACTTTAAAAATTAATTTCTCTTTATTATGCACTGTTTTTATACAAAAATTTAAGTGTAGGCATGTAGTGAGTGCCTAAAGGAATAAAATAAGTTATTATGCAATTGTAACTTCTGGCCATCAAAAAGAAATTAAAATGAGGAACAATTACATCCAGGGTTAACAAAAATTATTTTTTAAAGCAAAAAATATGCCTCACAAACAATGCTTAAATAAAAAGAAGCCACTGTTCATTTAACTAAAAAAGAACTTCATGGGTAAGAAAAACGATTTGCATATTAACTACCACTATCAACTTCAATCAAATTTCTAAAGTATGAAACAAAACAAATATTGGCATAATTATCTGTTATATGTCCACTTTACTTTCACATTCAAAATGATTTCTGGAGGAAAAAATATTTTTATCAAGTAAACAACTATTTGAAGGGAAATTAACTTAGGTAATATTCTAGCAACGGATATGACCTAGCAGTGGCCAAAGGGGTCAGGATAAAAAGGTTGCACGCACTCTTTGGGACCACTCTTGTTGCCATTCTGAAATATAAAATGTTTATATTTTTGTTAGTATGGTTAGCAGCAACAGGATAGAGTATTGTGATGCTTAGGCAGGCATTCATCATGAAGCCTGATGGCAGATACTGTCACGCATTTTCAATTATTGAAATAGGAGGGTGTTGCAGTCTGCTGAACAACGAATGTATTTGATTTCATTTACTTAAGCAAAACTGACCTAATAAAATTGCAAATTTTATTGCTATTGCATCAATTATTCTTTAAAGATGGATGATGATTTCAGTTCTTTAAATGCAACTCATGAAAAACAAAAGTTTCACTGTACAAAATACTCTTGTTCTGAGACCAAAGATTTACAGTTTGGGCAAAAGATTTCAAGTTGGCTTCAGATAAAAGGAGAGAGAAAGTAAAATATGCTATCTGCACAGCCTGTTTATGATTTAGGTCTTGATAAGGAATGTTCTGGTGGAACTTCCCTCAACTCTTCAGCAAGGAAACTTTTACAGCCAATAGAGACCATTACAGAAAACCACAACTAATCAATATCCCAATGTTCAGAGCTCACTCACAATGGATACATGTATAAAAAAAAGTCACCAACCAAAAGTTCAGGAATTATTGAGGAAGAGGGGCCAAAAAGACTGCAAAATCCAGAGGATTAGGGAGTTTGTGTCTGGTGAGATTGTATCTCCTCTAATGTCAGAAGCTACACTCATAACGTCTGACCAACGTGGAAAACATTTTTAATATGTAGTGCTGGAAGAGTTGGATAATCACACAGCAAGAAAGGAAACTGCACCTCTATAATTTCACATGTACAAAAAACAAACAAATAAACAAACAAACAAAAATAGACCAAAGGTTATAAACTTTGAAACTACTAGAAGCAAACAAGGTTATAACATTTCTGGACAGTATTTTCAAAAACATATATTTGGATGTTTATGAAAGCATAATCAAGAAGTAGAATGCATCAAATTAAAACACTAATGTGACTTAGAAGAAGGAGTCTACAGAGTGAAGAGAAATACCAGGATAGGGTAATGTTTACACACCACCCACCTGGAAATGTATTTACTATGTTCAGTATACAAATGCTCTGGTGCTTTGACATGGCTCTGACCCAAATACCTGAAAGAAAAATTGAGGTCAGAGAGGATTTAAATGTGATTCATGGTTTCAGTTCATATAGGGTTGGCCCCATGTTAAGTCAGAATACCACAGTGGTAACAGGGTTCTGTGGTATGAGGAAGCAGCTGCTCTTTACTTCGCTATCAGTGTGGAAGTGGAACAACCAAGAAAAGGCAAAGAACAATAATATAGTCACCAGTTCTGTTTCCCCTGACTGATTACTGCAACTAGGTCCAAGTTCCTACCTTCCATTACCTCCAAATATTCCACTATATTATGAACTCATTAAGGGCCTGACTTGTTCATTTTTCCAGAGACCTTCAGATATAATTGTCCCCAGAGACACCATAGTTGCCACTTTTAAAATTGTGCTTCTCTGATTTCTTAGTTGGTGCCAGTCAACTAGAAATCAATAGTGACAATCACAACAAGGAAGTCAAGCAAATAAAAGGCATATAAGCAGATATTCTTTATTTAAAGTTGAGTCAACAAAAGACTGACCCTCAGACTCTGCACCTTACACTCTCCTGTAAGCTCAGATGCTGAGTACCAGAGATTCAAGGCCCCATCCTCTTAGAACAATAAAGTCTGTTCTTACCTTTTTAAGGACACTGAATCTATTCTTTCATTTGTCTCTGCCGACTTGTTTTGCACAATACCTACCCATATCTTAGGCAACTGTTGGGCAACCTTACTTTAGACCCTATAGTAGCCATAAAACTTGGTTTCATCCCCTCTCAACTACAATGTAATAGCACTTCTTCTGCCTAGTGGTCTACAAGAAGACATATAAGTGCAGAGTAAAGGTGCTTTTAAAAAAAGAAACACTTAGGAAGAGCCTTTTTCTCTCTTTTTCAATCTATTTACAAACAAGAATGAAGTAGAAGTGAACACAGTCCAACCTCCTTCTAGCTAACACTGAAGAGCTGTAGGCAAGCAGCAGTTACCGACGGGATACCAATTAAAACCCACACAATTCATTACCTCTTTTAACACAGTTCTTTTGTTTTATAGCACAAAGGGAAAAGAAAGTATGAGTTGACACCTAGTCCCATATTGCAAAAGCTATAAATTCTGTAGAGTTATGTGGAAAGCTAGCATTTGGTGTCTCAGCTGAGCAGTGTTTTCTGCTCTCTTTTGACTCAGTCAGTGAGCAGTCCACCAGAGAAGCAGTTTGCCTGCCTTCTCCAAATGTTGGCATTATTCTTTGACTCCACAGACTTAACTTTGTTTGGTCATGTTTTAAAAACTATGTCAATTCTGACTTCAAATTTGAACTTAAACATGAATTTTCAGTACTTTTTTTTTCTTTCCACTTTGATGAAATAAAATGCTTCTTCTGTAGGAAAAATACAAATATAAGAGGCTTGACCAAAATCTAATTTTAAAATATTTAAATTAAATCAATACCATATGGATTTTCTTTCCCTGACAATATATATCTTAAGAATCCTGTAAAACAAAATGTCTTACAATTTTTTTTTAACCTAAAACAAAATCTATCAGGATATGTTCTTAGCTGCTCAATACACTGCACTTACTCTCCTCTCCAGGTGTCGGGCAGCTGCTGCAGCCTGTTATAAATCACTTGTTAAGGAGGCCTACTTGGCTAGACTGGAGTGGGGGTGACAGCTGTGAGAAGAAGGAGCCTATAAATAATGATTAATTTGTCTGAATAAAGTTTATGCAATCCCAAAGATATTTGAATAAAAAGCAATGTTTCCTAAATCTCCATAATGCCTTAAAAGAATGGAAAGTATTTTAATGCAGCATGCTTCCTTTAGATCTTCTTAAGAACTGAAACATGACACAAAGCCCCCAGACACCATTATGACTGAGTTTTTAAGCAATGTTTCTTGTATGAAGAGCAATAAAGAAACTTGACCAAGTCCATATATACTCTACTTCATTATTGGCTACAGGAGGGTTCGATTTCGTTGTCATTTTTCCTAGGTAGAAGATGGAAAGTATTTCTATCTTATAACCCCAAGATATGAATTTACATTTAAAATCCTCAAACTGTTTGTACAGATAAACTGTGCATGTATGTAACTTCCTTACTTCCACTCTGTTGGAATTTCTATTAATGTAAGGATAGGTAGAAGAATATCTCTGCCATAAAAATATCCATTGTATGTAATTATATTTGGAGAGAGAAATGATAGAAATTTTTTAGAGGGGTTCCAGAGGTATCTCTTTACTTGTTGCTCTTGCAAAGGACTCCAGTTTGGTTCCCTGCAGGTAGATGGCAGCCCCTAACTGTAACTCCATTCCAAGGCATCAAATGCCCTGTTTGCCCTTTTCTGGGCTCTTTGGGCCCCAGCCAGGGAAGTAATGCACATGCATACAGTGCAAACACTAATACATATAACTTCAAAAAATATCAAAGAAGAGTTAGGAGGCCAGAATTCTAATTCTGACCCTCCCAATCAGTATCTACCTTATTATTTTACGCTCCTTTTTTTTTTTTTTTGAAGATAGGGAACAAAGTAAACCCTAATCATATTTCAATTAAAAAGTCATTGGAAATCCTCAGCACAATGCATTTCCCCTAGAAACTCAACCAGTCATTAAATAATAGTTATTTGCTATTATATTGATTAATATTTGTGTCATTGCTTTTATAAACTTGTTGAATTGAAATAAGTAATATCTAATATTGCATTAAATGCATTATCTTACAACAATTGAATATTAGATGAGAATAATTCAGTAAGAGGATCTAATAATTCTGTTATTTTATAGGTAAGACAACTAAGAACTAGAGAAACAGATGTATTCACTGATCCTCCTCACATGTAGTATATAGAATTGACATTCAGGATAGAAGTTCGACATGTATGCATGCACTTCTCTTTTGCTTTATTTCATGAAGTCAACAGGATATCAAATGTGAAAGGTTTACTGTGTATCTGTGTTCAGATCTCTTGGGTTTTGGACCATTATAGTCCCAGAAAGTGTAGGCACAATTACTAAATATTTATGTGTACACATGCTAGCTCAATCAAAAAGAAAAGATAGCAGACTTCCATCTTGATTCTGAATTCTCCAAGGTTGCTTCTCCTATAGTGAGACCTTTTCTGTTGTCTGCATATCTCCTATAGGTAGCATGCAGAACAGCAGAATACTCTTCGCTGAAACCCGCCGTAGAGCTGAAAACTTTTGGATTTCTTTCTCTAACATACGCATAGTTATATTTTATGAGTAACAATAGCCTGAAGCAAAATATAAACATGAAAATAAGAATTGTAAATTGTATTTCTGACCCCATGTATCTTCACTTTGGAAACTCAAACGCTTCTAGAAATCCTTAAATCTTTCTAACTGGAAATTAATTTTCTAGGACAGGGAAAAAAATTTTTGTCTCTATTTTACCAGCTGTTAACTCGTCTAGTTCGATTCTTAGTGTTCTACATTATTGGTCTTGCATTCACTGCCTACCGTTGCTCCTGATGTCTGCCCTGAAGCTCAGGGACCCCTGTGATCAAGAGCCCCTTACTCAGGGAAACAGGCTATTTTGTGACACAGCTGATTATTTCAGCCACAGAAAACTGCCAGTATCTAACCATTTGTGCCTAACTATATAGGCTTTAACTTAATGTTTCATAAAAATATTCATGGTGGAACTCAGAAAGTGGCCCTCAAGCTTGGGTTAAAATGTGAGATCAGAATCAACAATCCTTCCACTGTAAAATTTTTGTTTTAACTGATTTCCAAGTAGGCCTTCACATAGCAATAGCTATGTCAGCACATTGTTTTTTGTTTGTTTGTTTGTTTTGTTTTTCCTTATATGACTTCCATCGTTGAATTCCTTGAGAGATATTGCAATAGAAATACAACCATAGTTTAGGAATGAGATTTGGTCCTTGCTTCACATGGCACCCATCAGTCCACCACAAGGAGTTAATGTACATGATGACAATGTGAGAGATACTCTTGATACCAAAAATTTGGAAATAAGTGGTATGAAATACTCTAGTCAATATTACCTATCCTAGCATTACCACCCAAAAAGTATTATTTATATGAAAAACTAATTAAACAGGATGTTGATATTTAAATCTGAACTTCTTACAGTCAGAATCCAACTCACTGTTTCTCCATTGTCTGAGTCCTCTAACTCCCTCTGCATATTCTCCTTTTCCTCCCTGGTGTCAATGGCACCTCTCAATTTAGTAAACCAGTGAATATAATTAACGAGCTTTGCACTCTTTCTTTCAGATCATTAACAAAGGCATTACATAAAGGCAGTCCGAACACCCAGTCCTGCATGTTCCCACTGTCTCCTTCCTCCAAACAGTACAAACTGCTCTACATTATCAATCATTAATTTAAAATTCTTCAGCCAAAAGTGGTCACTGTTGGAACCGTTTGCAGAATATAGTTTAAGCAGCCAATAATGCATTAGTAAATTTCCATAATTTTGGTTTATCATGCAAGCAAGAATAAGAACATAGAGCAGAGATCTATCTTATAGATAAAGCCTTTATATCATTACATTAAACCTTTAATAAAAACTTGTAAAAATGCCATGGAGAGACATACTGTTTTCAGTTGTCCCTGTTCTTTCAGACCATAGGACTGAACTCCAAATGCAGGTTCAGCCATCTCCATAACACACTTGCAATGTCATTGTCCTCATATGTTACAGTGAATAGCCAGGAAAGGCTTTTGAAAATATATTCAGCTTTATTCAACAATGCTCAGTGCCTTCTACATTTCTGGCACTGTTCTAGGCATTGGACAGAATAGAATGAATAAGCTAGTAAAACTTATTTCAAAAGAAATTATGATGCAGAAAGTATGAATAAGCAAGTAAGTTGATAAGTAACATGCCTGATGGTGTTAAGTGCCAGATAGAAAAGTAACATGGGTTAATAAAGGATCAAATATTTGATTGGAGAGAGGAAATTTTAGCAGGTCTCACTGAAAAATGTCTTTGTTAACAGGTAGAGGAAAGAACTAAAGGCAGTGAGGGTTCTTTGTTAAATTAGCTGAACACTGAGGAATATTTCCTCCTTAAAAGACATATTTGCTAATCCTACTAGAGGGAGGAGGAAGAAACTACTTAGCATGTGGGTAAAAGACAAAGACAGTAGGTGAGGTTACTAGGCATTGACAAGGGCTGAGGACTTGAATGAGACTGAGCAAGAAAGCTAATTGGGTAAAGGATTATCACAATATGACTTGAAACATTAATTGTCTTCATCAAAGAATTTGAGTTGCTCATTTGTAGAAGAACTACCTTGAAATATAGACAATATGAAGATCCTAGTTTGATGGGTCTTAAGTAGAGACTACATCTGAATATTTGAAAAGCCCACCTTCCTATAGCAGGACATTTCATCCTATGCTTTTTTTTTTTCAGTGTAAATATTCAGGCAGTGACTTCTAAGGCATCCTAGTCACAACAGACTCATAATTAATTTCTGCATCAAATCTATTATCCCATGTATACCGGACTCACTGGATACATACCTTTTTGCAGCCATTGTGTCTAATCTCAGAAGATTATAAATACAGTTAAAATGTTAATGCATTAAAATGAAGCCCTCTATAATCTATATTTCTGTCCACAGAAACATTTTATATGAGTTATTTTGATTTTATGAAATAACTCATGTCATAAAAAATCCTTTAAAGAAATAAAGCATTCTCACATATACTGTCACAGTTTAACCACCCAACATCTTTGTGATACAGGTTAAGCAGGTAAAATCAGCCCTAATTTATAGCTGAGAAAAATAAGTTTCAAGGTCAGACAGGTAGTTAATGAAAAAAAAAAAAAAAACAAAACTCAGAATCTCAGGCCTCTTAAGCCCTAGACTAAAATGCTCCCCACTAAATTCTACATCTTCAGTTGCACTTCACAAGCAAATAGGAAAACCAAAGCTGGAGTGTGCCTGGTAGTCTCCAGAAGGACCAACAATTACGACTTAAATATTTCTCATTATACACTAATATGTCTTTCTGAAAAAAATTGATGCAAGTTGTTACTATTTAAAGCCATAAACAAATTTAAAAACTAAAATATTACTATGTTTTTACACCCTCTGTCTCTCCTTTACTCTCTTTATCCTTTCTCTCTCTTCTCTCTCTCTCTATATATATATATATAATTTCATAATTATGTCAATATGGAGGAACACTTCCAACCAATTTGCCACCTCAAAGAGGAGTGGTAAAGATTAACTAAACTTAATAAAGTGAATTATTTGAAAGTATAAACATGATTAAGGCCCTAGGACTTGTTAACGTTTCCCTTTCAGGTGAGTTTTAATTTAAAAAAACAATCATTAGTAGATAATACATTCCTGAAAATTATTCCAAATATGGACACATCTACCTTTTTCCCAAGAAGTTAATAAACAAGGAAACTTTACTCATGATCAAATGCAAGAAATGAGCATAAGCTTATTATACTAGTAAGAAAAATGTTTTTTTTAAATAATTTATTTTTTATTTCTTCAAGTTACATCTCAATCACAATCTCCTCCCTACTCCTCCCTCCAGTCCCACCCTTCCACCCTCCTCCCCCTCAGCCCCACCATCCTCTTCCCTTCTTTTTTTTTTTTAGTTTAAGGTATTTATTTTTCCCCCCATCAGCTCTCCCTTTCAGTCCAAATAATGATTCTTTTTCTTATAACTATAAATACAATACAAAACAACAGAAATAAATAGACCACGATTATAAGAGTTATATGGCTTAGCATACATTCCCAATGTCCAGTCCATATGTATTTGGCACCTGACTTTAACATTCTACTATCTAACCATCTCCATGAGTTTAAAGTTCTATATCTAACTCAGCTTTCATACTAACTTGCCTCATAATTTTAAAAATATCTTCTTAGATCCAGAACACCCTCTTGATTCCTAAACAACTCAAAATTTAACTATGAGACTCTAGGTATCTATTCTTCAACCACCTCAGAGACCTGAGAGGGATAAATATATCTGATTA
>CAJQZJ010029933.1:0-31136 GCA_907164525.1 Lophiomys imhausi | reverse complement strand
TTTAAAATATATTTTAATTAGAATAGTTACATTACTTTCTCCCTCCTTTCTTCCCTCCAACTCCTCCTAATTCTCAACATTCCAAATTTTTCAATGACTCCCTAATCCTCAAATTGATAACCTCTTCCTCTATGATTATTAGAACGAGTAACATATAAAAGGATAAAAATAAGAATGACAGTTATGGAGGATCCAGGATGGCGGCAGTCTATGCAGATGCATCTTGAAAGCAGGGGAAAACAGCCATAAAGCCACAGAGTGACAATCTGAGTGACTCTAATGCTCTGGGTTTCACCCAGCTGCCCAGCTGCCCAGGGATTAGTAAAAGTCCCTGGGCAGGAGTCTCCTCCCTTCTCTCGGACTATCAGCAAAACAGACTGGCAGAAACCTCTGAATTCAGGAATTGGGAATCATCACCAGGAGAGCCTCAGGGTAAGAGCTACTCAACTACCCAGCAGGCAGACCCAAACTCCAGACAGGGTTACTCACAAGCCTCCTGGGCCCCTAGATTCCATGCAGGTGTCCGGGCTATTTAGTGAAGGGTTGCGGACCCGGGAAAGCAGAACACACTCTTAGCAGAGCCACAGAACAGCGGCGGGGTTGTGCAGCAGCACGTGGGTCCAATGACACTGTGGGACAGCCCAGGGGGCCCAGAACAGAACAGCCTGGGCAGGTCCACAGCTGCATTTTGGAAAGCTCAAGCAAATTTGTGCTGCCCCACCCCAGAGGGGTGTTGGACATACATACAGGCCCCCTCCATTGGATTTACGGACAAAAGGAAAAAACACTGCAACTTGTCTGAGCAGCAGGATACACTCCCAGCAGAGCTGCAGCATACCAGAATTGGAAAAAAAGTGGCCCCAAATTGCCAGTCTCCAAAGCCAGCTCCATACAGACATAGGTGGAGCTGTGAGAGTGGCAGAAAGGCAGGCAGCAGGGTTGGAAGGCAAATCTCACAATTTGCCCGGGTCCAAGCCCCGGGCAAATTGTGAGATTAATATCAGACTCCTTTGCGAGTTCTGGCCCTTCTGGCGGGGAAACCAGAGCTTAAGCATATTTAGTCCCACCTCTGGAACAGTGAAGTTTTGGCCTGGGGGACACTGCTTAAGGGCGTGGAGTTGGGTCCTTTCAAGACTCCAGAAAGCAGCCTCAACCCCCAAACTTGAGACCTCCAGAACTCACAGAATCTGTGCCTGGGCACACAGGCCCATGCCAGCAGAGCTGCTGCAAGCTGCATACTCAGTGTGCAGTATAGAGAGCTCTGACGTGGGAGCAGTGAAACAATCCTGGGCCATTCTTCCTTACATGGGAGTGGGGCTGCACCATTTCACAGTGCTTCTGGCTATTTGATGCACATTGACCTTGAGAACAGCTGGAGAGGACCACAAACATGGTCCCGACACATAAGCTGCTGCAGGGGAGCTACAACCCTACCAAACAGTCTGTGGCCTACCAACCTGCACTATCATCTGTACGAAGACCAGTTGGATCCCAGGAATCTCCAGGAACACATCCCATCACATGAGTCCCCAATTGTAACAAAACGGGAAGGGGTGAGCTCTGGGAGACACACTGAGAACCTCCACACAAAGCCACAGCCAGCCAGTGGAAAGCAACAGATCACCAAACAATACGACAACTACACCAAAGCACCCCCTTGGAACCAAACCCAGAAGGCACCAGGAACAAACAGCTAAGAACAACCAAATGGCTAAAGGTCAGAGAAAAAAAGAGAAACAACAGAAGTCAGGGAGATAAGACTCCAACAAAACACAACTATGCTAGTACCACAAGCCCTGATCACTTCACCACAGCTGAAACACATGAAAACGATGACAATTCTACATTATGGAAAGTGATAGAGTCCTTTCAAGAAGATTTTAACTCTATGAAGGTATTCAAAGAATCCACAATTTCACAAGTGAAAGCAACGGATAATACCATTAGAGAGCTCCAAGCCAAAGTGGTTCAACTTGAACAGGAAAAAGAAAGGACAATGAAAGATTTCCAGGCAAAGACAAGCAAATTGGAGCAAGAAATATACAAAATGAATAAAATCATTCAAGTCATGAAAGTGGAAAAGGAAACAATAAAGAAAACACAGAGTTAAGAGTGGAAGAGTGGAGAATCAAGTGAAGATAACAGGAACTACAGACATGAGTATCAAAAATAGGATACAAGAGATGGAAGATAGGATCTCAGGCATGGAAGATTCGATGGAAGAAATCAGTACAACACCCAAAGAAAATGAGAAAGCTAAAATCTCTCACCCATAACATCCAAGAAATCAAGGACTCAATGAAAAGATAGAACCTAAGAATTGTAGGCATAGAGGAAAGAGAAGATTCCCGACTCCACGGTCCAGGAAATATCTTCAACAAAATTATAGAAGGAAGCTTGCCAAACCTAAAGAAGGAGATGTCAATAAAAATCCAAGAGGCTTACAGAACACCAAACAGATTAGATCAGAAAAGAAACTCCTCTCACCACATAATAATTGAAACTCCAATTGTACAGAAGAAAGAAAGAATATTAAAAGCCATAAGAGAAAAAGGTCAAGTAACAAGTAATGGCAGACCCATCAGAATTACACCTGACTGCTCCTCAGAAACTTTAAAAGCGAAAATGGCCTGGACAAATGTCCTAAAAGCCCAGAGAGAACATTGGTGCCCAGCCAGACTACTATACCCAGTAAAACTCTCTATCAATATAGATGGAGAAAACAAGATATTCCATGACAAAATCTAATTTAAACAACATCTACCCACAAACCCAGCCCTACAGAAGATCCTAGAATGAAAATTCCAACCCAGAGAAGATAACTACACCCAAGAAAACAGAGGAAATAGAAAACTCCACAGCAACTAAACCAAAAGAAACACAGGATGACCACCTATACCAAATAATGGGAAATAACAACCCTTGGTCACTAATATCCATCAATACCAATGGACTCAACTCCCCAATAAAAAGACACAGACTTACAGACTGGATCCATAAACAAGACCCATCATTTTGCTGCATACAAGAAACACATCTCACTAACAAAGATAGACACTATCTCAGAGTGAAGGGCCGCGAAAAGGTTTTCCAAGCAAATGAACCCATGAAACAAGCTGGAGTAGCCATCCTAACATCAAACAAAATAGACTTCCAAATGAATTTAATAAAAAAGACAGAGAGGGCAGTACATACTCGTTAAAGGAAACATAATTCAAGAGGACATCTCAATATTGAACATCTATGCCCCAAATACAAAGGCACCTACATTTGTAAAAGAAACTCTTTTAAAACTTAAATCGCACATCGATCCCCACACATTAGTAGTGGGAGACTTCAACATCCCACTCATAACAATGGACAGATCATCAAGACAGAAGCCAAACAGAGAAATAATGAGTCTAACAGAGATCATGAACCAAATGTACCTAACAGACATCTACAGAAAGTTTTACCCGAACACAAAAGAATATACCTTCTCAGCACCTCAAGGAACCTTCTCCAAAATAGACCATATAGTTGGACACAAAGAGAGCCTCAACAGATACAAGAAAATGGAAATAACCCCTTGTATCTTATCAGACCACCATGGAATAAAGATGGACTTCAACAGCAAAATAATCAACCGAAAGCCTACACACACATGGAAATTGAACAACTGTTTACTGGATGACTACTGGATCAGGGAAAAAATAAAGAAGGAAATCAAAGACTTCTTAAAATCCAACAAAAAATGAAGGCACAACATACCCAAACCTATGGGACACAATGAAAGCTGTGCTACGAGGAAAGTTCATAGCACTAAGTGCTTTCAAAAAGAAAATTGTGACAACTCATATTAGTGAATTAACAGCTAAACTGGATGAATTGGAAAAAAAAGAAGCAAACACTCCCAAGAGGAGCAGAAATGAGGAAATCATCAAACGTAGGGTTGAAATCAACAACTTAATAACAAAAAGTACAATACAAAGAATCAATGAAACCAAGAGTAGGTTCTTCAAGAAAATCAACAAATAGACCGACACTTAGCCAAATTAACTAAAAGGCAGAGGGGAAAAAAACCCAAATTAAAAAAATCAGAAATGAAAAGGGAGAAATAACAACAGACTGAAGAAATCCAGAGAATATTTGGGTCCTACTTTAAAAATCTATACTCCACCAAATTTGAAAACTTAAGTGAAATGGACAATTTTCTTGATAGATTCCACCTACCAAAGCTAAATCAAGATCAGGTTAACAGATTAAACAGCCCTATAATCACTAAGGAAATAGAAGCAGTCATTAAAAATCTCCCAACCAAAAAAAGCCCTGGGCCAGATGGTTTTAGCACGGAATTCTACCAGACCTTCAAAGAAGAGCTAACGCCAATACCCTTCAAACTCTTTCACCAAATAGAATCAGAAAGAACACTGCCAAAATCATTCTATGAGGCCACAGTCGCCCTGATTCCTAAACCACACAAAGACCCAACAAAGAAAGAGAACTTCAGACCAATGCCCCTCATGAACATAGATGCAAAAATACTTAATAAAATACTAGCAAACCAAATTCAAGAACACATCAAAAGTATCATACACCATGATCAAGTAGGCTTCATTCCATGAATGCAGGGATGGTCCAACATACGAAAGTCTATCAACGTAATTCACCATATAAACAAGTTGAAAGAAAAAAACCCACACGATAATCTCACTAGATGCAGAAAAAGCATTTGATATAATGCAACACCCCTTCATGCTAAACGTTCTGGAGAGAATGCGCACACAAGGACCGTACCTAGAAATAATAAAGGCAATACACAGCAAGCCAGTGTCCAACATCAAATTAAATGGAGAGAAACTTGAAGCATTTCCTCTAAACTCAGGGACAAGACAAGGATGTCCACTTTCACCATATCTCGTCAATACTGTACTTGAAGTTCTTGCTAGAGCAATAAGAGAACCAAAGAAGATCAAGGGGATACAAATTTGAAACGAAGAAGTCAAATTATCCCTATTTGCATACGATATGATAGTATACATAAGCGACCCAAAAAAATTTCACCAGAGAATTCTTTTTTATGATATTTTTTATTTCTTCAAGTTACATCGCAATCGCAGTCCCCTCCGTATTCCCCCCTCCAGTCCTACCCTCCAACCCTCAACCCCCCATCCTCTTCCCTTTTTTTTCTTTTAAGTTTAAGGTATATCTTATTTCCCCCTACAGTTTCCCCTTTCAGTCCAACAAATGTCTCTTTCTCTTATAATAATAGATATAATACAAAACAACAGAGGTAATTAGAACACAGTTATGAGTGTTATATGGCTTAGCATACATTCCCACTGTCCAGTCCATATGTATTTGGTACCTGACTTTAACATTCTACTATCTAACCATCTCCTTGAGTTTAAAGTTCTATATCTGACTCAACATTCATACTAACTTGCAACACAATTTTAAAAGTATCTTCTTAGATCTATAACACTCTCTTGACTCCTAAACAACTCAAAATTTAATTATGAGACTCTAGCTATCTGTTCTTCAACCAACTCAGAGACCTGAGAGGGATAAATATATCTGATTTTATAGGAAGTACAGGGCTTGCAGCTTCCCAAACTAAGAAATGACATACCAGTGGCTGCCTGGACAGTTCCCATTTTCTCTCCATGTATCACAGCATTGATCTTTAGTCGTTTGGCCCCGTTTCTCTGACAGAGCTAAATAGAGAATTCACAAAGGAGGAATCCCTAATGGCTGAGAGACACTTGAAGAAATGCTCAACATCATTAATCATCAGAGAAATGCAACTCAAGACGACTCTGAGATTCCATCTCACACCTGTCAGAATGGCTAAGATCAAAAACTCAATGACAGCACATGCTGGCAAGGGTGTGGAGAAAGGGGTACCCTACTCCATTGCTGGTGGGAGTGCAGGCTTGTGCATCCACTATGGAGGTGAGTCTGGTGATATCTTAGAAAACTTGGGATAGATTTGCCTCAGGACCCAGCCACACCACTTCTGGGTATAGACCCAAATGCCTCTTCATGGAATCATAAGGAAGTTTCCTCATCTATGTTTATAGCAGCCTTATTTGTAATAGCTAGAAACTGGAAACAATCCAGATGTCCCTCAACCGATGAATGGGTTAAAAAACTGTGGTACATCTACACAATGGAATACTATTCAGCTACCAGGAACAATGAAATTATGCAATTTGAGGCCAAATGGATAGAACTAGAAAAGCTCATCCTGAGTGAGCTAACCCAGACTCAGAAGGACGCATATGACATTTATTCACTTATAGTAGGATTTTAGCTATATAGTAGAAGGTATCAATACTACAACTAACACACCAAAGGGAACTTGGACATAGACTTTTTATTTTTAATTTTTATTTTTTATTTATTTTTTATATATTTTTTATATTTTTTTCTATTTTTTAGTCTTTTTTATATAACTGTCTGCTTATTGTTTTGTTTGTTTATTAGTTCTCTCTCCTGGGCAACGAGACACTTTTCACGGATGGTACTGCTTCGTAGACCCCCAATGAATGAGGAGGCTCTTGGCCCTCATACGACCTCTCAACTGAGATGAGGGACTGTTATATAAGGACACCCCACCCCAGAGAAATGGGATGGAAGTGTTAGGAGGTAAAGAAATAAAATGAAATGTGATGTTTCAGCCTTTTACTACTAATTGTCATAAAATTTTTAGGATAATTAAGAAATGCAAACTAATGTTTAGGAAAGCTGGTCATTCGGTCAGGTACTATGACAGCCTATTATAGTTATTTTCTAAGCTAATCAGAAATAAACCTGCTAAGAGACAAGCAACATCTGCTTACCCTAATATAAGAGATAGATAGGGCCTCTTCAAAAACCTCAAGAGATCTGCAGAATATGGCATTCAAAGATGTTTTCGTAACTTTAGATTTTTTTTTTATATCAAGACATATCAACTCCTGACAGCACCCCCTATTCTCCTCCAAGTAGAAGATGAGCATCAAAGAATCTCCAGTGGGAGATGATTGAATTAGTCGCAAGCCTATCTCTTGGTAGGAAAAGCCCCTTGCTCCAACTGTAGACAGAATGCTGTCCAAAAAGGACAAAACCTGGAAGCACGTAAGTCGATAGCCTAGCTCTGCCAAGACAGGGTAGGTAAGTCCTTCATAACCCCTGTTCTACTATCACCAGAGAACTCTTACAGCTAAGAAACACCTTCAGCAAGGTGGCTGGATACAAAATTAATTCAAAAAAGTCAGAATCCCTTCTTTATACAACAAACAAATGGGCCGAGAAAGAAATAAGAGAAACAACTCCCTTCACAATAGCCCCAAACAATATAAAATACCTGGAAGAAACACTAACCAAGCAAGTAAAGGACCTGTACAACTAGAACTTCAAGCCCTTGAAGAAAGAAATTGAAGAGGCCTTTGGAAGATGGAAAAAATCTCCCATGCTCATGGGTAGGTAGGATCGACATAATAAAAATGGCCATCCTACCAAAAGCAGTATACAGATTCAATGCAATTCCTATCAAAATATCAACATAATTCTTTATAGACCTGGAAAAAGCTATTCTCAATTTCATATGAAACAACAAAAAACCCAGAATAGCTAAATCATTCCTGTACGATAAAAACAATATCTGGAGGTATCACCATCCCAGATTTCAAGCTGTACTAGTAAAAACAGCATGGTTCTGGCATAGAAGCAGACTAGTAGATCAATGGAATCGAATTGAAGGCCCAGAAATAGACCCACACGCCTATGGCTACCTAATTTTTGACAAAGAAGCCAAAACCACACAATGGAAAAAGGATGGCATCTTCAATAAATGGTGCAGGTCCAACTGGATGTCCATTTGTAAAAGAATGAAATTCAACCAATACTTATCATCTTGTACAAAACTTAAGTCTATGTGGATCAAAGACCTTAACATAAGGCCAGTCACACTAAATCTACTAGAAGAAAAAGTGAGAGAAACCCTCGAACTCATTGGCACAGGCGACAACTTCCTGAACAGAACACCAACAGCTCAGGACTTGAGATCAACAATCAATAAATGGGACCTCATGAAACTGAAAAGCTTCTGTAAGGCAAAAGACACCGTCATTCAAACAAAACGGCTGCCTACAGATTTGGAAAAAGTCTTCACAAACCCCACATCTGACAGAGGGCTAATATCCAAAATTTACAAAGGACTCATGAAATTAAATGCCATGAAACCAAATAATCCAATCAAAAAAATGGGGAACAGAGCTAAATAGAGGATTCACAAAGGAGGAATACCTAATGGCTGAGAGACACTTGAAGAAATGCTCAGCATCCTTAATCATCAGAGAAATGCAACTCAAGACAACTCAGATTCCATCTCACACCTGCCAGAATGGCTAAGATCAAAAGCTCAATTGACAGCACATGCTGGTGAGGGTGTGGAGAAAAGGGAACCCTCCTCCATTGCTGGTGGGAGTGCAGGCTTGTGCAACCACTATTGAGGTCAGTCTGGCGATATGTTAGAAAACTTGGAATAGCTTTGCCTCAGGTCCCAGAAGTACCACTTCCGGGTATACTCCCAAATGACTCCTCACAGAATCATAAGGAAGTTTTCTCATCTATGTTCATAGCAGCCTTATTTGTAATAGCTAGAAACTGGAAACATCCCAGATGTCCCTCAACCAAAGAATGGATTAAAATACTGTGGTACATCTACACAATGGAATATTACTCAACTATCAGAAACAATGAAATTATGCAATTTATTGCCAAATGGATGGAACTAGAGAAGCTCATCCTGAGTGAGCTAACCCAGACTCAGAAGGATGCACATGGCATCTATTCACTTATAGTCGGATTTTAGCTATATAGTACAGGATATCTATACTACAACCAACGCACCAAAGGGAACATGGACATAGACTTTTTTTTGTTTGTTTGTTTGTTTTAGTTTTCTCTCCTTGGCAATGAGACACTTTTCACTGTTAGTACTGCCTTGTAGGCCCCCAGTGTATGAGGAGGCTCTTGGCCCTCATAGGACTTCTGAACTGGGGTGGGGGACTGTTATGTAGGGACACTCCACTCCAGAGGAGTGGGATGGAAGTGTTAGGGGGTAGAGGGTGGGAGGGCGGGGCTGGGAAGGGGGGAGAAAGAAAACAATATGATGGATATGTAACCTGAATCAACCAATAAATAAATTTATTTTAAAAAGAATGACAGTTATATGTATAACTTAGTAACAGTATAAAGAGATTCTGCAGTCACATATCTGTATTAGTTTTCATGTTTTAATATTTTTAATTATTTGGTAATTTAATATGTCTTGTCATATTTATCCCAATTTCTCCTCTTACTCCTTCCTTCCATATAAATCCAAAATCCATACTAATTTATTCCTAATTAATTCTCTCTATTATTCTTTCTTTAAACATTTTTAGCCCATCAATGTCAGTTATTGCTGGAGCTACACCCTTAAAGAAAATTGCCTACCCATTTTCCAGTAGTGATAAATTGTCCATAACACCTCAATCAGGAGTGAGGTGCTATGGACATCATATATGTATATGTATATTCTTACTAATATTCTGATAAATAAATTCTCCATTGGAAAATCAAGTTACTTTTCTATTTAATATTTTTCATGTACTTCAATTTTATTAGACATTCCTACATTTTCCTCTATCAACATTATTACATAACCCTTGACATTGGTTTTTTATGTATGAAGATGGATACCATTTTATATATGTGTGATTTAAAATTCAGGTGCTTTTCAAAAGTACACATAGCCTAGTGTTACAGTGTCACTTATTGAACATATTGCATTTTTTTTATAAATACTTTATTTTTTTTCTTCAAGTTACATCTCAGTCACAAACCCCTCCCTATTCCCCCTTCCTATCCCGCCCTTCCACCCTCTTCCCCCCAGCAGCTTCCCCTCTCAGTCCAACAGATGGTTCCTTTAGCATTGCAAAGCCTTTTATCAAAGGAATTTGAGCGTAATGGGAAATAAAGTGATATTTTATAATATTTATAATGAACATCTACAAAATATTGTACAGCTGTGATGATTCTCTTCAAAATAAGGTAAATGACAGAAATAATAGGCACAGTGATTAAAATTTAACAATGTAATTTACGTGCCACTAATAATAGAAAGAAAAATTATTTTATTGCCTAGTACTTGCATGCATATATTGCTCTTGAAAATCCATTTACTAATTCAGTACTTTTAAGATTCTTTTGAATTTTCATTGCAAATAATCTCATTTTCTGTGAATAGAAATCATTTACATTGTTAAATTTTATACTTTATACCGTGACCACAGTTTTGCCTCCCTCCTATTCCCTAAATTCCTCCCCAACCTCCCCTCTCCCCAAGATGCACTCTTCCTTGGTTTCCCTTCAGAAATGGGCAGGTCTCCCAAGGATATCTACCAAACATGGTATAACAAGTAATAATAAGAATAGGTACCTCCTCTCATATTAAGGCTGGATGACGCAACCCAGTAAGGGGAAGGTGTCCCAAGAGCAGGCAAGTTTTTCAAAACACTGTACCATTTTTTTCCCAAACAATATACGTAAATTTCCTGTCTCTTAAGTATGTTCCTTCATTCTGGGTATTGTAAATGAAAAGCATGAATTGAACTGAGGTACAAGAAAAAAGAAGAAAACTACACCAGTGCACATTTTTTTTCATATTGCTCACAATCAAGAATAATGAACAAGTGTTAAGGCACTCAAAAGAAGGAATAACATATAAAAAGGATAAAAATAAGAATGACAGTTATATGTATAACTTAGTAACAGTATAAAGAGTTTCTATAGTCACATATCTGTATTAGTTTTCATGTTTTAATATTTTTAATTTTTTTGGTAATTTAATGTTTTCTCATATTTATCCCAATTTCTCCTCTTACTCTTTCCTTCCATATAAATCCAAAATCCATACTAATTTATTCCAAAATTAATTTTCTCTATTATTCTTTTTTAAACATTTTTAGCACATCAATGCAAATTATTACTAGAGCTATACCCTTAAAGAAAATTGCCTCCCCTTTTGCCAGTAGTAATCAATTGTCCATAGCACTTCAATCAAGAGTGAGGTGGGGAGCCCATGAATGCCTTTCCCACCTTATGCTAGAGTAGTGACTGGTTTTATGTTGTAGTAAAAGTCTAATGTAGGCAACCATAGCTACTGTGAGTTTATGAGTACTAGTCCTATTATGGCAGAAGACACTGTTTTACTCTGGTCCTCCTTGACCTTTGACTCTAAATCTTTCTACTCAGTATTCTATGACAGTCCCTGAGCCTTGGAGAAAAAGTGTGATGTAGATGTCCAGGTTGTGACTAAGGAATCCACAGGCTCATATTCTCTGAACGTTGAATACAAGTGAGTTCCTGTGTGCACCATTATGTGCAGCACAAAGAAACATTTCTGATGAGGTCAGGGTGCTCCACTGTTCCATGTGCAGAGAGTTATAATTTATAGGGCAGTTTGATTACCATGTGCATTTAGCAAAATAATGGCAATAGATTCACCCCTAGGACCCAAGAACTCTCCTCCCATGGTCTCTGAGACTAATTTGGAGTAACAGACATCCATTTGTTACCCCTATAAAATTTGTGCCATTATTGAGCCTATGAGCATACCTTGGCACAGTGGTCATTATTACAATTCACAGGGTTCACAGCTCGGTAAGACTTTTGATGTCTTCTTTCTCTTGCCAGAAGCCTACATAACACCTTTTAATATATAAAGCTAGCCAGCAGACAAGAAGCTTCCTGATCAGTATTGTCTTGACTTCTATGACCTCTCACCAATGTATACTGTATCTTCAACAATAGGAACTTGCCATCAAGTTCTGATGGACAGTCAAGAGCAATGACAATAGCCTTTATTGTTTGGAGGAATCTCTTGGATATCTGTAACCAACAAGTTGAAAGAAAATATCACACCAATCCCTAAGCTTTCTTACTTGACAACCTACAACTTCCAGGATGAGTATAATCCCTTGTGTGTGATAATTCTAAATTCCTTTATATAAATATACATATAGGCAGTAGGTTTCCATATGGCTTTCTCAAACACCCTTTGTATTAATTATCCTTCCCACAATCTCCTTCTTCGTTCAATCCTATTCCTCTCCGCACTTAAACATCTCTTGTCATTATCTCTTTTCCTTTTCACATTACCTGTGTTCTACTATACACACACAGTAAGATCTTTCTTCCCCCTAGATACAAATGGTATCTTTCTAGTTTCCTAGATTCTGAAAGTACTCCAAATTAAGCACAAATGTAAAGACTGAATGATAAGAGCTACATATGAGCGAGAAGTTACAATATTTTTCTAAGTCTGAATTACTTCACTCACTATGCAATAGGAATGTATTAGGACTGGAGCTGAGAAAGCTGCTGCAGTTGTTAAAAGAGATCTGCATCTCATGTACTGTACTGAGACTTTAAGAGGGCGTCTTGGTGGCAAAAACATAGCCATTGGAACCTCTAAATTCATTTAAAGGAAGAAGGTTTAAGATGAAAGGGTTCCCTGCTGACCAGGTTATATTTAGGGATATATGTATAAATATATGCAATAACAATTAATGAAAAAAGAGGTCATGAACTTGACAGAGAGCAAGAAGGGATATATGGGAGAGATTAGAAGAAGGAAAAGGAATGGAGAAATGTTGTGATTATATTATAATATTAAGTGAAGGAAGAAAGGGAACTGGGTAGGAGAGGGGGGTAGAGAAAGGAATGGGGCAATGAGGAGGGAATCAGGTGTGGGGAGAGCAGGCATGGGGATGAGAGGGTTGGGGAAGAGAAGGGAAATCTGTAAGGTAGCATCTTTGGGACAAGTAGGAGACCTGGCACAGGAAAGGCTCTTGGGAGGATATAGGGTTAACTCTAGCTGAGACTCTTAACAGTGGAGGAAACAGAGACTGAAGTGGCCAGGTTGGACTTCCAGTGGAGGGAGGGGAATAACAACTCACACACAAAATTATCAACCCAAAATTTGTCCTGTCTACAATATGTGCAGGGATAAAGATGGAGCAAAGATTAAAGGAATGCCCAACCAATTACTGGCCCAACTTGAGACCCTCCTCATGAGAGAGACCCAATCCCTGACACTATATTGATACTCTGCTATCCTTGCAGATAGGAACCTAGCATGCTGTCATTGCAGAGGCTTCATTAAACAGATAGTGGAAATAGACACAGAGACCTGCAGCCAAACATTAGGTAGAACTCAGGGAGTCTTGTGGAAGAGTTAGGTGAAGGACTGAAGAAGCTAGAGGGGTTAAAGACATTACAAGAAGACCTACAGACCCAACTAACCTGGGCCCATGAAGACTCACAGAAGCTGAGCCACCAACTGAAGAACATGCATGGACTGGTCCTAGGCCTACTACACATGTGAAACTGATGGGCTGCTTGGTCTTCTAGTGGGTCCCCTAACAATTGGAGTGAAGGCTGTCTCTGACTTGTACACTGTTGCCTGTCTTTGGATCCATTTCCCCTAGTAGTGCTGCCTTGTCTGACCTCAGTGAAAAAGGAGGCATTTAGTTCTGATGACTTGATGTGTCAGGGCAGTCTGTTTTCCCCTGGCTAGTGAGGAACAGGGCAAATGGGTGAGATGGTGGGATTTAGAGGGCAGGAGGGAGAGGGAGTAGGGTTATAAAATGAATGAATAAATTAATGAGAAAGACAGATACTTAAAGAAAGCAATTGTCCAGAAAAGTCTGCCCCCAACTCCACAGAAACTTTTACAGGTGGAGTCCAAGAAGGCTAGAGTCAGTCCTGAAGCTGGCACCACTAGATCTTAGTACCACATGCTTCTAGTTTTGAAAAAGAAAAAAAGAAAAAAAAAAACAAGATTGAGGGGGTGATGGAAAGTAACTGAAGACAGGTGCTATAGGTAGAGTAAGAGTCTATTCAAAAAGGCTCTGAGAGTCCATTTTATGAAATTATGATAGTGAAACTTGAGCTGTAATGGAGATCACAGGATACTGGAAATGTCAGGACCAAAGGATGTCAAAATGGAGTTTCAAGATTCTGTGTTCTGTGTTTGCTTTGCTGGATTTGGGTTTTGTTTGATCATTTGTGAGTATGCTCTGGTTGTTCTATTTTGGAAAGGGAATATTTATTCATATGTTAGAAATATGTAACTTATAAAGAAGCATACAGTTAAGAGATTTTGGAATGTTAAAGTGTTCAGAGACTTCTGAATTTGGATTATATTATGAGAGAAATTTGATTTGGGGAAGAAGGAATAGAAAGTTATATCTTAAAATTGATGTGTTTAGAGTGTCAAGTTCACAAGGGTTGGCGTTGTGATAGTTTTAATTGTCAACCTAAAATATTCTACAAAATCTTGGTAGATAGGCCACTGAGTGTTTCTGTAGATAATCATCTTGATCACCTTAATTAAGATGGGAAGACTGCCCATTGTGGGTGATACATTTAGTCAGTCTGTAGATGTGTGACTCTACAAGAGTGAAAAAGATGAGGTGAGCACTGTAATGAATGTATTCATTGTTCACATCTGACTGGACATGCTGAAAACTCATGTTGTTTTGATGTCCTTGTCATGACAGACTGCACCATTAAATGGTGATCTCAAATAAACACTTTTTTCCTTAACTTCCTTGTCAAAGTACTCTATCACAGCAATGGGGAAGAAACTTAGGTAGCCTGCCATGGTGACATATACCTTTAATTACAACACTCAAAAGGCAGATGCAGGTGGATCTTTATAAGTTTGTAGCCAGTCTATACACCAAGTTTCAGGGAAGCCAGAGCTGCTTAGTGATGTGCTGTTTCAAAAAGAAGAAGAAGAAATAAAATAAAATAATTTGTAATCCTCAAATCAATATTGGCAGCGTGTGGTCTTTCAGAGACATATAGTGAATGGCAAAATTTTCAAGTCACTTGTATACCTCCTTAGCTGGTATCAAACAAGTAGATATTCTGCCCTCTTGATGAATGTTTCATATAGTAAGAAAACTTTTTTTTTTGCTTATTTTCATGATGTCACAGACTTCTAACATTCAGACTTTATTTGTTTACTTTTATTGTTCTAGTGTTGGAGCTCTCTGTGTTGTAGCCTGGGTGTTCAGCTGTGGGGCAAGGCAGGTACCAGCAGGGAGTTCCGATGTGGAGTCCAAAACCTGACCACAGTGCTTGGACTCCAGGAAACTCAGCTGTCTTTTCCCATCCAGGCTCACTGTGCTCCAGTCCACCCTGTCTGAGCTGGTGGGGCTTCTAACAGTTTTCCTGCAGGTAAGATGTCAGGACTGTGGTCAGGACGATGGTGGTGTTCCTCCCAAGCTTTTCTCAAGGGGTTCCCAAGTTCAACCTGTGCCTTTCTGTCAGTTCTGTGATCTGGTGTAGCCTGTGTCTCTGAGAGTGTACAATGATCCAGAACTGCTTCGTTGCTCCAGAGTCAGAGATCTGGGTGCTGTAGAGTGAGTGCCAAGCTGAAGTGTCAGATAAGTGCAAGAAGAGAGTTCCAATATGGAGTACACAAGGCATCCACAGAGCTTGGACTCAGGGGAAACTCTACAGCCTTTACCTGGCCAGGAGTACTGTGTTGCAGAACAGCCTGCCTGAGTCATTGGGGCTTGCCAGGACCGTGGTTATGGTCCTCTCTAGCTGCTCTCAGGGAAATCTCAGGATCAACCTGTGCCTCTCAGTCTTCTGTTACCTGTTGCAGCCTGCTCACTTTGGCAAGCACACTATGGTCCAGAACTGCCCTACTGCAGCAGGCCAAGATCTAGATGCTGTACACTGAGGCTATACACTGAGTGCCTAGACAAAGTGGGCTGATCAGAGGGTTCCAATATGGAATTCACAATGGGTCCACAGTGCGCGGACTCAGGGGAAGTTCAGCCACCTTTTCCCAGTCAGGAGCACTGGGTTCCAGAAAAGCCTGCCTGATTCAGCAGGGCCTATAGCAGTTTCCCTGTAGCTAAGGTGTCGGGACTGTGGTTATGGTTCTCCCAAACTGTTCTCTCTTTTTTAAGTATTTATTTATTACTTCAGGTTACATCTCCATCACAGTGACCTCTTTCCACCCCTCCCAGTCTTGCCCTCCCACCCTCTACCCCCTATCCCTCCCATCCCACTCCTTTGGAGTGGAGTGTCTCTACATAACAGTTCCCCGCCCAAGTTCAACACTCATATGAGGGCCAAGAGCCTCCTCTTACACTGGGGGCCTACAAGGCAGCATCACTAGGGCAAAGTGTCTCATTGACAGGAAACAAAGTCTATGTTGCTGTTCCCTTTAGTGCATTGGTTGTAGTATAGTTATCCTGTACTATATGCCTAAAATCTTATTATAAATGAATAGATATCATGTGTGTCCTTCTGAGTCTGGGTTAGCTCACTCAGGATGGGCTTCTCTAGTTCCATCCATGTGGCTGCAAATTTCATGATTTCGTTGTTTCTGATGGCTGAATAGTATTCCATTGTGTAGATGTACCACAGTTTTTTATTTTATCCATTCCTCGATTGAGGGACATCTATGTTGTTTCCAGTTTCTAGCAATCACAAATAAGGCTGCTATGAACATAGATGAGAAAACTTCCTTGTGATTTGGTGAAGAATCATTTGGATGTACACCCTCAAACTCCTTTCAAGAGAGTCTCAGGATCAAACTGTGTCTCTCATTCAGTCAGAAGCACTGTAGTCTGGTGCAGCCCACTAGCTCTGGCAGCACGCTACGATCCAAAACTGCTTTACTGCTGTGGGGCTGAGATCCAGATGCTGTATAGAATGCCCAGGCGAGGGGCTAGGCAGGGGTGGAGGGCAGGGAGTTCCATAAGTAGTCTATAATCTGTCCATAGAGCATGTGGACTCACCGAAGCTCAGCCAACTGTTAACTGGACCCCCCCACACACACTACCAGTAAGCCAGATGCTGCCATGTTGCAAATCACAGGAAGAATTGCCCTCACTCTTACTGTTATGGTTCTGCTGGTCCTCTTTTGGGTGTCAGAGCACCTGCATGGAAGCTGTCAACTCAGGAATCCGAGGAGGGGCTCTGTTTGGAGGTCAAAGTCGCCAGCTGGGGTCTTGAATTGGTCAGATCCGTGGGCTCTTCCACTGTAGCTGGAAGCTCTCTGTCTTTCAGTGGGAGGTGCTTTGTCTCCGACTTTTGTCATCTCTGTTCTTCCCAGTGTCTATATGTCAAGTACAGGGTTACAGGGTTCTTTATTGTCCCTGTATTTGCCAAGCAAGCCCAGATAGGCTTGCATCTCACAAACTGACTTTTAGCAGGAGTCTATCTCTGTGGTGCTCCAGTCGGTCCTCCTGATGATCAGAATGTGTCCACGTTTATCGCCACCTTCTCCTCTCTCCTCTCTTATATTATTTGTACCCTCTCTTCCGCAATATTCCCTGAGCCTTTGGGGTGGGAGGTTGATATAAATGTCTGATTCATGATTGAACATTCACCATCATTCATTCTCATCACTTTGACCTGTTATGGCTTTCTTTACTATCTGTTGCCCATGGCAAAAAGAAGCATTTCAAACAAGCTTGAGAGAAACACATATATTCTTCCCATCCTTTCTTCTCTTTGTTTCTTGAGTCTTAGAGGGAAAGGTATGACTTTCTCATTTACAGCCAAGCTACCAACAATCATGTATTCTCAGTATCTTGGGTAATCATGTGTCCTTTCAATGAGAAGAGAAATTTGTATAACAAGAAAATATCAAATGTCCTTTTTTCAAAGATACTGTGAGCTGTATTTTTTGTTACAGTGGTGATGATTTGCTTTTGTGACAAGATATAGTCCAAGCTGGTCATAAAATTGAAATCTGCATTCGTTCATTTCTCATGTCCTGGAATTGCAAGGGTGTCTCATCACAATTTTGTACTAAATTCCATAACTATATAAACATTATGATTCTTCAGATATCTTTATATGAATATTTATTGTACATGATCCTCACTGACACTCAGCTTACATGATTTTTTTAAATTTTATTAGTTTATTGATTTTATATCTTGATCATAGCCCCCTCACTGCCCTTCTCTGGGTCCTGCTCTTCTTCCCCATTTACCCTATTCACACTCCCCTTATCCTCAGAAAAGGGGAGCTCCCCCATACTATTCAACTCCAGCATATTGAGCTTTGTCAGGACTGAGAGAATCATCCTCCATTGAGGTCAGGCACCTCAGCCACATTAGCGAGACGTGATCAAAAATCATGTATCAGCATCCATGTCAGAGATGGCCCCCTCTCCACTTGCTGGGGGACCCACATGATGACCAAGCTGCCTATCAATTATATATAGGTAGGTGGCCTAAGTTTAGTTCCTGCATGCTCTTTGATTGGTGTTTCAGTCTCTGTGAGCCCCCATGGGCCTAGGTTAGTTGACACTGGTGGTCTTCTTGTACAGTTCTTGTCACCTCTGTGCCTTTCTATCCTTCCTCAAGACATCCCTAATGTTTGGTGGCGAACCTCAGTCCCTGTTTGGATCCTCTGCCACATGGAGTTTCTTAGAGGACAGTTATACTATGCTGCCACCTGCAAGGATAGCAGAATATCGTTAATAGTGATAGGGGTTGGCTCTCTCCCTTAGGGTAGGTCTCTGTTTGGTCATGTCATTGGTTGGACATTCCCTTAACTTCTGGTATTTCTTTACCATGCACATCTTGTATACAGGATAAATTTTGGGCTTAAGGTTCTGTGAGTGGGTTAATGATCCCCTCCTTCCCCTAGATCTCCTACTTAGCTAGAAGGAGGCCTCTTTAGTCTGTTGGTGTTCTATTCAGGAAGTTGTCTCCTGTGTCAATGAGTTCAAGGCTGTTCCCCACTTTCTCTTCTAATAGATTTAGTGTAGCTGGTTTTATGTTGAGGTCTTTGATCCCTTGGACTTGAGTTCTGTGCAAGGTGATAAATGTGGATATATTTGTATTTTTCTACATGCAGACATCCAGTTACATGATCTGTTATGCTTGCTTTATAGGCCTTATAAGCATCATTACTTTAGATTTTAGGAAACTGAGCTATTTTAAGCAACTTACCTATACCAATTAAGGTAGCAAGTGGAAGAGCATGTATTAAAAAGCCTTGGAAATTGCCTCCAACTATAGATTTCTGGAAGATAACAAATAGCATTGAAACAGCTTCATACAGGCTGACTACCATTCTAAGTAAAGAAGACAGCGTACAGAAGGTCTCTGTGACATCCTCTCTCACCTACCCACCCATACAAAAAGGAACTAGTCTAGACAGGAAGCCATTGAAGAATACTCTTAAAAATTACGATAGAGATGTTGAAGAAAATCTCTTCATAATTGGTGACTTCTCATGTGGATGGGGGTAGGCAAGGACTCAGTTTTCTTTAAGGGGCTAGCCACGGAAAGTTTGACCTTGCTCCAGTGAGTACATGGGCAATACAATTTGGATTTGGGATTTTTTATTTGTTTGTTTTCATTTTCTTCTTTTTTTCTTCTTCCTTTGTTTTGGGGGAGGTCACAAGAGAAGGGCTGGAGCTGGGTAGGACTGGGAAGTGAATGTGATAGTGGATATGATGAGAAATTTCAAAATAATCAATAAAAATAGTTTGCAAATAAAAGAAGAGAGTATATATATATATATATATATGGAGAGAGGTGATAGATACATAGGTACAGATATAGATTATATAAATATATAGATTAGATATATAGAGGAGATAGAGATAAATATGTTATAGATATAGATATAGAGAGAGGTGATTCTACAGTACTAGATATGATTCAATGTGACTTTTTGAAAGGTTTTAGTGTTGTTTATCCCTCTGTTTTTACTATTCATAACCGATCCCTCCCATCTAGCATTCTAAGTTAACCCATATTGTTCTATTAATCCCCTTTAAGCCTTTATACTACTGTTTTCTGTCTGTCCTACCCAGATGCATCGCTTCCATAGCTCCTTATTAATTTCCTTACTTCTATAGTTATCCCAAAGGAAACATGTATCTGAAGATTCAAACCTTATATCCACAAATGAGAGAAAACATGCAACATTTACCCTTTTAGGTTACCTTACTCACAGTGATTGCTTTTGGCTCAATCCATTTATCTATGAATTTCATGACTTTGTTTTTCTTAGAAGTTGCATAGTATTCTGTTGTGCAACTCTAGCATACTCTCATTATCCATTTATTAGTTAACGGAAATCTAGAGTGTTGTCAGTTTATGCCTATTGCAATTAGAGCAGCAAAGAACACTGATGAGCAGATATTTCATTTCTCAATTCTTGTTGAACTAGCTTCTATTTTCAATGGATAGCAATTAACACGGAGAAACATAACTGGTCACAGAGCAAAGAATAAGAGACACTGGAATGCTCAAGTCTGAATGGATATCTATATTACATTCATTAATTCCAAGCTCAGGGATCATGTGAAAGAGAGAATCGAAGGACTGTAATAGCCAGAGGTGGTAGATGAATACAAGGAAATACTGTTCTCTGAAGAGAACAGATGAGGTGTACATATGAACTCACAACAGTTGTGAGAGCATGTACAAGCTTCATGCAAAGCTCAAGCCAGACGAAGTGCCATAACAGGGAGGGGAGTTAAACATGATGTCATGAGCGCATCCTAGGTAATATTGGCAATTGATAGCTATTGGGAGTCAGTTTAAGCTAACAGTGTTTTCTTCTACTCCAGTGGAAGGCCACACAGTCAAAAAAATAAAAACAGCACACAACGTTTTGCATGGAAGTGGTAGTGGATGAAAGGGATTGAAAGATGTGGTGAAAATGATCAAACTCTGTTTTATGAAATTCTGAGAACTAATAAAACTGAAATTAATATACAATGAATAATATATAAAGGGAATATTAATGTGTGTATAGGTTAATGTGCACTCATTTAGGACTACAGTATTTCAGAGTTATTGGCTTCAAAACTTAATTAAAATCTCAAAATTATCAATGAGTATCATAAGGAAATTTACAGACAACAAAGAAAGAAAACGTAGAACATTCCAGAACTTTGTTGTAAAAAGAATGGATTCAACAAACTTATAACACTGGAGGTGACAGAATTCTTTAGTATTAGCAATTATAATATCTTCACAGTGTTTCGGCCTTGGAAATCCCTGCCTTGAGCCATGATCTTTGAACTGAGACAGGAAGAAGGGATATCTTAAATGCTTTGGCAAGATTTATGTGGTCAGCACTCATGCTAAACTGTCCTATGGATTTTCAAGCTTGGTGCACTTTAAATTATGTGAAATTTAAATTCCAGAGCTGAAGTTTATAGACACTTTTATCTTCTGTTTTTGGCAGAAATTGGAAGCAAGGCATATAAAATATGTATGATAATCCTCACCCTGAAAACTTTCCATAGCTTTACAAGTGAACAAAGCGAGGTACTTTGGAAACAGTGCAGTTGGAAAGGTCTGTTATGGTCTAAGTAGAAACAGTAAATTACCTGGTTATGTTACCCTTTGAAGACAACCATCTTATCCATAATTTCCATTAATATTATATTATGCCTTCACTGAATAGTACCTTTATTTTTCTTGCTGAGAAATAAAGAGATTTATTGCTTAGAGTGGTTCCCAGCCATCATAAAGACATGTTACTATAAAAAGGTACTAAGCAATATAAACATGGCTCCACAGATAAAAAGTAACAAAAGAATATGTTTGTGTTTGTGTGTATGATACATGTATTGAATTTTTTAGATAGGATTACATGATAAGAGATGAGTAGTTCAAAAATGTCTGTTTTGAAGCTAAGGAGGCTGAGAACCTGGTAACTGACTGCTTTTTCCATGAAACTAGACGTCTCAGAAGTTCAAGTCTGCTGCTGAAGATCAAGGAAATTCTTCAAGGCTTGTTAGTATTCATTCATTGGAAGATAAAAATAGCTGCATTTTGTGGAGGATTCAGCAACACTAGTAGATATAATCACTAAGGAAGAAGTGACGGAAACAATGCTGATATTTCCTCAGACCTTTAAATCTAACCATATTGGGACTTTATGATCCTCAGTTAATAATGTCTGAAATATCTTCACAAACATTGCCCAAAGTGTATCTCCTCAGTAATGCAGAGTCACATGGAGTAAACAATTAGATCATCACACTGAGTTAGAGCTTTTCTCCTAATTATTATCTACTAAGATGAGACCTAGCTCAGACTGGAAATGTGTTTCAGTGACGAATTGTTGGTATGGCATGTACCTAGCTCAGAGTTACATCCACAGCATCAGTATCAGTGTAAGAAAAGGACATACCCAGCTTTCATTTTCTGTGTATTCATATTTGACTGTGAAGATCTCCTGAAGACCTTGACTACAAACCAAAGAACAAACAGGTAACTTAAATCACTGATTCCACTATGTGGGAACAGCTCATCTCAGACTGGCTAAGATATAGATATATGTTTGAAAATTTTTAGAGACACTTAGTAAACTTGGACTGGGGGATTTTGTTTTACTTTGTTTAAATTGTGAATGTTTTCACTGGAAAAGTAGCCTAACTTAAAAAAAAATCTAAATGGCTGATTACATTAGCATAAATCATTGTATACGGATGCAAAGTTAGAGAGTAGGTTATTATACCTATATAAGTCTTCAAAATACAATGTAATGTTCTAGTACTTTTGAAAGCTACTATCACAAACTGTTTGGGATAATTAAAAATACAAGTTAATAGACAATCAAATTTGTAGTTTTATAGGGTACTAATTTAGTTAATCACAGATATTTTCTAAGTTAATCAGATATTAAGTTGCTAGAGAAAGGCAACAGTTGCCTATTTAAATATACTAAGATGGAAAGATGGTCTTCCAAACACTCAGAGATCCATAGAATGAGCATTTAAATACCTTTTATTCATTTAAAGATGATTTAAAACTTTTTTACGATAAGACAGATTAGCTCCTGATAGCACCCCCCCCCCATTCTACTTCAAAGAAGACAATGAGCATCAAAGAATCTCCATTTGGAGATGGCTGCATTGATAACAAGCCAGACATTGGGCAAATGTGGAAGCAGGCAAACTCTACTGAAAAGCTCTGCCAAGATAGGTAAACAGACCTTCATTATTCCTGCTTCACAATTAATGTTGGTCACATATACTGGCCAATAAGCTGAAGATAGGTGCTTCAATATTGTAGAAAAAATTGGGGGCCATCAAGGCATCCGGTTTCCTGTCATTTCTAAAATTTTGGAAGCTGCTTTTTCTGCACTTCCTATTTATTTAGACACTATTTATCCTTCTTCTGTCTCTGATGTGGTTGAAGACTAGATAGTTATAGTCTTAGGACTATATTGGTATATTGGTATCAGCCTCTAGATCCTTCTCAAGGATTTGAGATGGTAAAAAAACTCAAGGGAGGAATGGAAGGAAAAGCTTCTTCGATTCCATTTTGAGTTCATAGGACTGGACCTGCCTGACCTAGTGACCCAGAGAAACCACTAGTTTCAGGCACCAGTGCCAGGAGCTGACCATTAAATTCCACACCCTAAGGGCAGTCAATCAGGAAGGAGACAATTGACCATGTAACTATCTAGGTTCCCCTCAATCAGATTAAAAGTTACCTAACCCTTTCTGGAATTTCCTTTTAGCTTTAAAAAGGCCTGTGCGCCTTTGTTCTGGGTCACCATTTTGTAAGAATGGTCGACCCCAGAATGCTGGTTGTTTCTGCAAAATAAATGCTCTTTTTTGGCATACTATTTGAGTCTGGAGTCTTTCTTCAGCGATTCTTGGACCCTTACAGTGAAGATGGAGCACACCTGGACACACCTAGGATGTATCTCAACATTGGCAGAGGGAGCAGGTTTCCTCATTTGTCTTGGGGATTCTGAAGAGTATTATATTAACTCCTCACAAGGCACCTGCTGAACCCAAGATGCATCTTTCATGCAACTGTCACCTCTGATTCCCTACCTGTCCCCTTGAACAGGAAGTCAGAGGTGACAGATTTGGGCCACAGTCCTCCCCAGAAGCAGGGTTGACAGCAGTTACAGCTTTCAAGTGTGTTACAACAGAGTTGTCCTTGCTTCTTCTTGAGGACCCTGGTTCAGTACCTCAGCAGATCTTAAAGTCTTACTCCCCAGGGAAATAGCAGCTCCTCCCTGACACACTACAAGATGATACAGAGTTGAAGTGACTCTGTCTACTTTACCCAAGGTCTCCCAGGGCTGACAGGAGTGCAGAGGGCCTAGTGTGATATCAAATCCAAGACTGATTCCAAGGTGGGCCCACTCGGTAGCAGGATGCATTCACTCATTGGGAACCTGTCTCAAGAGTCTGTAGTCCAACTTCAGAAAGGGACATACATGGTCATCTCTGCACCAGGAACCTTAGAAACTGTTTTCATGCACCCAAGTCCTCAGATATGGATGTGGAAGTGTGGGGAGGGGCTGATTCTCACAAAATGGGGGATATTTTATGCTGGAACATTTGAAGAGTACTCTCTCTATATGTAACATCTTCCAAGACATGTTCTCAGATCTCACCTTAACTCACAGAGGGGCTTGTAACTCTCTGAGAACCCCAAAATGGTTCCTATGTACTGGCAAGAAGGTGGGAGCCTTTCAGGCACTAGGTGGGTAGAAACAGGACTGATAATGGTTTCCCACTGGAATGTGACAGCTGATTCAATTTGCCTCACAGTAAATCTGTCTCCTATGAACCACAATTTCTGTATTTCATGAATTATCTTACAAAACTTACAGTGGCTTCCATTCACGTGATTTAATGGTAAGTGATAGAGAATTTATGAATTGAAATTTTGACTCTAGAAATATCATCTCATTAAACCCTCCTCTTTCTCAGTATAGCAGGTTTATAAGAATTACAGCACCTTATATACGATTTCCAGTGGAGAAATGGGACAAAGTCAGCAGATACTTTCATACAATGGGACAAGGTCAGCAAGAAGTTAATCAAACAAAATCTCAAGAGCATTAAGAAATGAGCATGTAGGGCCACTGTACTGATAACCAATAGCCCAAGATCAAGGGAAGAGTTGAGTTTGCAGGATCTATAACCATAGCTCTTCAGATTTCCTGACCCCAGGCCATTACCAGCTCTATCAAGCATATTTCTGGTTGGAGGTAATGAACTATTTTCCTTCTCCTTACATCAGGGCCTCTGAGGAAGAGCTCCCAAGGCCTGACCTCAGGGTATTACTGGCTCTGCCAAACATGTTTCTAGTTTTGAGAAGAAGCTCTGTTCATTCTCCATACATCAGGGCCTCTGGGAAAGCCTCAGTTTATCCATCCAGCCCTCAACAGTTCCCCATTTTTTAGATTTTAAAGGCCAGATATGTTGACTGATGTCTGAATATCCAAGAGACTCCTATGTCTCCTAACCAGCAAATGCCCTCTAGCATTGTCAAAAGAATTATCAACATATGTATTCCAATCATAATATTGAATGAAAGTAGAAGGTTGTTAAAGGGAGTAAATCCCATACCTTGTACAACGTAGCTTTGGCTAGTTTGGAAGGTATATTTATACCATTATTGGAAAAAACTGATACCATAAACATACCACTGATGCATGTATAGCTTATTTACATTTCTATGGAACTGTAATATGTAAATTTTATACACTTGAAACAGCCACTAATTTTCTTAAATAAAAAGATTAAAATTAAATCAGGCACATTCTTTACCACTTTACAGGAAAAAAAAATAGAGGTATCAGAATTAGGGAAAGGAAATAGATGTCTTTTTCTCCCCAAAAGAATCTCAAATGTCTGAAATTGATGTCAAACACATTCTGTAGCCACAGTGACTCTAAAGCTCTGATCTTAATGCCTTTGTTTCCCAAATATTCAGATTACAGGCATTACAGGACTGAAAAACACCATGTCAGCTTTTTGTAATTCAGGTACTCTAATCCATGTTATTCGTGGGACACAAGGACACTGCTACATCCCCTGTCCAGAAATTGGTGTCTCTGTCACTGTGGTCAGACTAGAGAGAAAACCTCTCATAATCTCAGCACCTTAACAGCAACAGTTTCAGGATTTAGAGTAAAGACAAAGGCCGGGAAAAATATATGTTCAGCTTTAGTATATAAGCAGTTATCAAAACTGTGAGGAAACCTTTTTCTGGGAAAGGAATTTTTACCCCAGCATCAAGGCTCCCACATATCACCAGCTCAGACATGGAATGGACTGGAGATACACTAGCTTTTTTAGGTCCCTTTTAGACTCATAGTGACCAGAACGTATTGGAAATAGTGACTGCCATGGAATGAGACTAGCCACATTCTAGGGAAAAGGCTGCTTGTCTGAGAGTTCTGGGAGGGAGACCAGGGCATAAAAGCCTGCTCTTGACATTCTGACAGTTCAGAGAAGATATTACAAGTGTGTGTGTGTGTGTGTGTGTGTGTGTGTGTGTGTGTGTGTGTGTGTGTGTGTGTGTTTTCAAGAGAAAGGTGAGAACTTTACCAGAAGTATGACAATTCTCACAGCTTTTACCAGCATTTCTCAAATCTGAACAGTACTACTAAACTCCTCCATAGTAACCCTGGTTAAGATGCATCCTCTGCTCTGTTGGCTGAGTAGCCAGCAGGTCCTGCAACCATGCCCAAGCTCCTGTAAAGGCAGAGCATGGAAGCACAGCACTCTACCTTCACTTTCTTTTTTTGTGTCATAATATTTTTCTTATCTTTTTCCCACAACATTGCCCCCTTTTACTCTAATAAAAGACTCTGTTTCTTATAATGACAGATACATAACAATAAGAACAGTTAGGCTTCAGCTGGAGAGATGGGTCAGAGGTTAAGAACACTGGGTGTTCTTCCAGAGGTCCTTAGTGCAATTCCCAGCAACCACATCTTGGCTCATAACCATCCCTATTGAGATCTGGTGCCGTGTTCTGCCCTGCATGCATATATGCAGGCAGAACACTATATGCAATAAATGAATAAAATATTTTTAAAAGAACAGTGAGGCAACAATTATGAAAATTGTAAGGTGTAACATACATTCTCAAAGTCCAGTCCATATGTACTTAGCAACTATTAAGCATATTCTAGTATCTGTCTATCTCGATGTGTTTAAAGTTCTATACCTAACTCAGTTTCCATCCTAACTTGTATTACTAACTTAAAAACATCTTCTTAGACATAGAGCATCCTTCTCATTCCTAAACAATTTAAAATTTAACTGTTAGACTATAACTATCTAGTCTTCAATCACATCAGAGACCTGAGAAGGATAAGAATATCTGAATAAACTGGAAGTGCAGAGCAAGTAGCTTCCAAACTAAGAAATGACAGACAACTGGTTGCCTGGACAGTCCCCAATTTCTCTCCATACATTAGAGGCTGTATCTTCAGTCTTTTGGTACAGTACCTCTGATAGACATTAATTATAAAGCAGGAATTATGATGGACTTGCCTACCCTGTCTTGGAAGAGCTAGGTTGTCAACTTATCTATTTCCAAGTTTTGTCCTTTTCAGACCGCATTCTGCCAACAACAAAAGCAAGGACTTTTTCTTGCCCAGTGACTAGCTTGACACTAATGCAGGCATCTCTAAATGGAGATTCTTTGATGCTCATCAACTACTTGGAATAGAATATGTGGTGCTGTCAGGAGCTGACATGTCTCAATATCAAAATATCTTAAGAAAACATATTTCAATACCATATTCTTCAGATCTCTTGAGGTTTTTGAAGACCATCTACCTCTCTGTGTATATTTAGATAAGCAAATACTGCTTTTCTCCTAGCAATTTGATTTCTGATTATCATAGAAAACATCTGTGATAGACTGAACTAGTTACCTAATAAAATGACAACTTTGAATGACTACTAGATTGAATTACTTAATTGTACTAAGCAGTTTGTGATAGTTGTTATCAAAAGACCTAGAAGTACACATTGCATTTTTAAGAATCACGTAGGTAAAATACCTTAAAGGGAGTTAACCTTAAGGAGCCTTCTGTTTATAGACATAGGAGTGGCCAGATACACCACTAATACAGTGTCCAGGATCTGTGTAAAACTTCACCAGATTAGACTGGTCCATTCAATTATATGAGTGGTCATAACTTACCAGTGGCCTCATGGCTGATCCTAATTGGTGCTCATATCATTATTGTGTATTCCTGTCTTGTCTGTCTCTGTCTCTTCTGTTCTTGTTTTTTATTTATTACTTTAACTTATATCTCAGTCACAGTGTCCCCCTTCCACTCATCCCTGTTCCACCCTCCCACTCTCTCCTCCCTCTCACACCCATCCTACTCCTCCGATGTGGAGTGTCCCTATATATCAGCCTTTCTCAGTTCAACAGTCCTTTGAGGGATAAGAGCTTCTTCTTGCACTGGGGGCCTACATGGTAGCACCCCTAGGGCAAATTGTTCCATTGATAGGTAAAATTATATGTTCCTGATCCTTTTGGTTTGTTAGTTGTAGAATAGTTATCCTGTACTATGAGGCTAAAATCCAATTATAAGTGAGTAGATGCTATGTGCATCCTTCTGAGCCTGGGTTAGCTCACTCAGGATGAGATTTTCTAGTTCCATCCATTTGGCTGCGAATTGCATGGTTAAATTTATTACAACAACCTCTGTCACAGCTCAGGACCTGTTCCCCTTGAAGGTGGTATCAAGTTGATACTTAAACCCCAAGGTGATAACACACCACAAGTTCTATAGACTGACCAAGAGGAGGAACTACTCCCACCCTATGTCCCTAGATTAAGGTTGACAGCATCTAGGGCTGAGCCCTAAGTGCTCCTTTATCTTCTTCCCCTATGGTGTCTGTCCTGCCAGCCCAAAGAGATTCCAAATACGCCCCCTGTTACATGCACTCCCTTGACAAAACCAAAAACCCCAGGCAGTTCCTGCCATTCTTCCCTTCTGGGAGGCCCCTAGACCAGTGGTTCTCAACTTGTGAGTCATGACCCCTTTGGGGATTGAAGGACCATTTCATAGTGGTCTTATATCAGATATCCAGCATATCAGATATTGACATTGCAATTCATAACAGTAGCAAAACTACAGTTATGGAGTAGCAATGAAATAATTTTATGGTTGGAGGTCACAACAAAAATGAGGGACTATACATTAAAGGATCACAGCTCTAGGAAGGTTTAGACCACTGGCCTTAGACCCACTCATTTTGAACCAAAGGTTCCCAGCAAGAAGCCCCCACTCCTGTTTATGGTATAGTATCCCTTCTGAACTAGTGACCTATACAACTGAAAGTCACATAACCCCTTCTTTGAGAAACTCCAGGCACTCATAGCTCTCCTAGTGACTGTTTTCTACATCCACCAGCCCACCTAGAATGATTGCCAACAGTTACTGGCCATCCTGGTCACATCAGAAGAAAAAGATTACATAAGGTTGGATGCCAAGAAAGAGGTCCTGGGTCCATACAGGGGATCCCTAGATGATAACACTTAATCACATTGTGAGTGTGTTTCCATCCAACTGATCCCATTGGGATTCTTATACCATCCAATGTAAGGGAGTGTTGTGCATCTACTGCTGGGATCTCCTGGCTGGGCTCTGAGCAGCAGTAACAAAGCCTAAGGGCTGTCAAAGGTTAAGTGAGATCATACAGGGAAACTCAGGGCATCCCACTGCATTCCTAGAGCACCTTCTAGAGCAGTGGTTCTCAACCTATGGGTCACAACCCCTTTGGCTCTCATACCAGATATTTACATGATGATTCAGAACAGTAGCAAAATGGCAGATAGGAGGTGACAATGAAACAATGTCATGGTTGGGGTCACCACAACATGAGGAATTGTATTAAAGAGTCACAGGATTAGGAAGTATGAGAACCACTGTTCTAGAGGTTTACCATACCTATATACTTATTGACCCAGAAGAATCAGAGAATACACAACATTGCATTTGTCATCCAGTCAGCCCCAGAAAGTTATAGGAAATTGAAGGTATGAGTAGGTCCCAGTTGCTGGGAGTAGCTCAAAAGGGGTTTAACAACAGACCAAGCTAAAAGCGAGAAAGATAAGAGACTTTCCAGGCTCATAGTGTCAGTCCCACAAGAAACTCCAAACCAAGTTTGGTGTCTCATGCCTTTAATCCCAGTGCTAGGGACACAGAGTCAGGTGGAGGCCAAGTCTAGTCTACAAAGTGAGTTCCAGGACAACCAGGGCTCTGTTACTGATGGGGTAGTGTTAAGCAATCTAAATGCTAATTGGTCCTGTTTGCGGTCTATTAATGAATTGTCTCTGATTGGTTAAATAAATGCTGAGGCCTGAAATTGGGCAAAGACAAAGAAAGGTGGGACTTCCTGAGATTAGAACAGGAAGCCTGCACTTTAGACAGAGGATTAGTACATTCCATCCAGCAGCAGGAAAAAGAAAAACACACAACACATCATGGGTTTGGAAAAAGAACCTCATTTCACATGGCCAGGAACATCAGCATATCGTGGAGAAGGGCAGTCCAAGGGGACTCATGTATGTATGGGGTCATATTTGGGTAACAGAATTAAGAGTTAGCTTAGATGGGCCAGGATTGCACAATTCAGGCCAAGGCTTGTTAAAATCCACATGTGGTCTCTGTGTACTCATTTATAATGGCGGGTTAAAGATTAGCAGCCGCCAAATCAATTAATTATAATATAAATACTGCTAAACAATTTAATTAATTATTTATACAAATGTTGCCCAATGTAATTCAATTATTTTTTTACATGTTACACAGAGAAACCTTGTCTCAAAAAAAACAGAACAAAACAAAACAAAAAAAGGAAAGAAATAAGAAAGAGAAAATCCAGATAATAAACCAGCCCAGCAGAGGAGACAGGAAGCAGACTAGGTGACAAGTAATCCTTAGTTAGAGAAAGACTAATCTGCCTAATGCAAGGAAAAGAATATTAGAAAACAAGAGATCTGCAGAATATGGCATTCAAAGATGTTTTCGTAACTTTAGATTTTTTTATATCAAGACATATCAACTCCTGACAGCACCTCCTATTCTCCTCCAAGTAGAAGATGAGCATTGAAGAATCTCCAGTAGGAGATGATTGAATTAGTCGCAAGCCTATCTCTTGGTAGGAAAAGCCCCTTGCCCCAACTGTAGACAGAATGCTGTCCAAAAAGGACAAAACCTGGAAGCAGGTAAGTCGACAGCCTAGCTCTGCCAAGACAGGGTAGGTAAGTCCTTCATAACCCCTGCTCTACAATCAATGTCTGTCAGAGAAA
>CAJQZJ010029931.1:3785-15721 GCA_907164525.1 Lophiomys imhausi | reverse complement strand
CCCCCCAACAGCTCTCCCTTTCAGACCAAATAATGGTTCTTTTTCTTATAACTATAAACACCATACAAAACAACAGAAATAAATAGGCCACGAGTATAAGAGTTATATGGCTTAGCATACGTTCGTTTTCTTAAGAAACAGTTCTGAGAGTGAAGAAAGTTCGTCTTTGAAGAACGTACAAACATGGTTTTAATTCTCAATATACCTGATGAATGTGCATTCCTACCGTGTTTTCAGACATGTTTACTTACCAGATAAAGAGAACATCACGAGTTGTTGTATCTACTGGGGGTGTCAAAACAACAGCTTAGAATGTGTATTAGTACACAGTGGAGGCATTCGTGACTAGTTGTTGTGGAAAAAGTGTGTTCAAGTTACATGTTTTACGAACGTATGGTAAATCCCTCAGCTTCCAGATATGTTCACATCACGTCCCTAACATACTTCAGTGACACACTAACAGCCATACTTTTCCTTGTGTGAGAAATCAAAGTAGACATTCGTTTCCTTAAGAAAGAGTTCTGAGAGTGAAGACAGTTCATCTTTGAAGAACGTACACACGGTTTTAATTCTCAATATACCTGAAGAATGTGCATTCCTACCGTGTTTTCAGACATGTTTACTTACCAGATAAAGAGAACATCACCAGTGGTTGTATCTACTGGGCTGTCAAAAGAACAGCTAAGAATGTGTATTAGCACGCAGTGGAATCATTCGTGACTAGTAGTTGTGGTAAAAAGTGTGTTCAAGTTACATGTTTTACGAACGTATGGGATATCCCTCAGCTTCCAGATATGTTCACAACACGTCCCTAACATGCTTCAGTGACACAGTAACAGCCATACTTTTCCTTGTGTGAGAAATCATTAGATGTTCGTTTCCTTAATAAACAATTTTGAGAGTGAAGACAGTTCGTCTTTGAAGAACGTACACACGGTTTTAATTCTCAATATACCTGATGAATGGGTGTTACTACCGTGTTTTCAGACATGTTTACTTACCAGATAAAGAGAACTTCACTAGTTGTTGTGTCTACTGGTGGTGTCAAAACAACTGCTTAGAATGTGTATTAGTACACAGTGGAAGCATTCGTGACTATTTGTTGTGGTAAAAAGTGTGTTCAAGTTACAGGTTTTATGAACGTATGGGAAATCCCTCAGCTTCCAGAGATGTTCACAACTTGTCCATAACATGCTTCAGTGCCACACTAACATCCATACTTTTCCTTGTGTGAGAAATCAAAGTCGACGTTCGTTTTTCAAGGAGGCCTTAAGAAACAATTTTGAGAGTGAAGAGAGTTCTTCTTTGAAGAACGTAAACATATGGTTTTAATTCTCAATATACCTGATGAATGTGCATTCCTACCGTGTTTTCAGATATGTTTACTTTCCAGATAAAGAGAACTCTATTAGTTGTTTTGTCTCCTGGGGGTGTCAAAAGAACAGCTTAGATCGAATGTGTATTAGTACTCAGTGGATGCATTTGCGACTAGTAGTTGTGGTAAAATGTGTTCAAGTTACATGTTTTACGAATGTATGGGAAATCGTCAGCTTCCAGATATGTTCACAACTCGTCCCTAACATGCTTCGGTGACACCCTAACAGCCATACTTTTCCTTGTGTGAGGAATCAAAATAGACGTTCGTTTTTCAAGGAGGCATTAAGAAACAGTTTTTAGAGTGACGAGAGTTCTTTTTAAAGAATATACAAACATGGTTTTAATTCTCAATATACCTAATTGAATGTGCATTCCTACCATGCTTTCAGACATGTTTACTTACAATAAAAAGAGAACTTCAGTAGTTGTTGTGTCTACTGGTGGTGTCAAAAGAACAGCTTACAATGTATATTAGTACGCAGTGGAAGCATTCGCGACTAGTAGTTTTGGTAAAAAGTGTGTTCACATTACATATTTTACGAACATATGGGAAATACCTCAGCTTCCAGATATGTTCACATCACGATCCTAACATACTTCAGTGACACACTAACTGATATACATTTCCTTGTGTGAGAAATCAAAGTAGACGTTCGTTTACTTGAGAAAGAGTTCTGAGAGTGCAGACAGTTCATCTTTGAAGAACGTACACATATGATTTTAATTCTCAATACACCTGATGAATGTGCATTGCTACAGTGTTTTCAGACATGTTTACTTACCAGATAAAGAGAACATCACGAGTTGTTGTATCTACTGGGGGTGTCAAAAGAACAGCTAAGAATGTGTATTAGTACGCAGTTGAAGCATTCGTGACTAGTAGTTTTGTTAAAAAGTGTGTTCAAGTTACATGTTTTACGAACGTATGGGAAATCCCTCATCCTCCAGATACGTTCACATCACATCCCTAACATACTTCAGTGACACACTAACAGCCATACTTTTCCTTGTGAGAATCATTAGACGTTCGTTTTCTTAAGAAACAATTTTGAGAGTGAAGATAGTTCGTCTTTGAAGAATGTGCACACATGGTTTTAATTCTCAATATACCTGTTGAATGTGCATTCCTACCGTGTTTTCAGACATGTTTACTGACAAGATAAAGAGAAATTCACTAGTTGTTGTGTCTAGTGGTGGTACCAAAACAACTGCTTAGAATGTGTATTAGTACACAGTGAAAGCATTCGTGACTAGTTGTTGTGGTAAAAAGTGTGTTCAAGTTACAGCTTTTACAAATGTATGGTAAATCCCTCGGCTTCCAGATATGTTCACAACTCATCCCTAACATGCTTCAGTGACACACTAGCAGCCATACTTTTCCTTGTGTGAGAAATCAAAGTAGACGTTCGTTTGTCAAGGAGGCCTTAAGAAACAGTTTTTAGAGTGAAGAGGGTTTTTCTTTAAAGAACTACACACATGGTTTTAATTCTCAAAATACCTGATGAATGCGCATTCCTATCGTGTTTTCAGACATGTTTACTTACCAGATAAAGAGAACTTCATTAGTTGTTTTTTCTACTGGGGGTGTCAAAACAACAGCTTAGATTTAATGTGTATTAGTACTCAGTGGATGCATTCGCGACTAGTAGTTGTGGTAAAAAGTGTGTTCAAGTTACAGGTTTTACGAATGTATGGGAAATCGTCAGCTTCCAGATATGTTCACATCATGTCCCTAACATACTTCAGTGACACACTAACAGCCATACTTTTCTTTGTGTGAGAAATCAAAGTAGACGTTCGTTTTAATAGGAGGCCTTACAAAAAAATTTTGAGAGTGAAGATAGTTCGTCTTTGAAGAACGAACACACATCGTTTTAATTCTCAATATACCTGATTGAATGTGCATTCCTACCGTGATTTCAGACATGTTTACTTACAAGATGAAGAGAACTTCAGTAGTTGTTGTGTCTACTGGTGGTGTCAAAAGAACAGCTTAGAATGTATATTAGTACACAGTGGAAGCATTCGCGACTAGTAGTTGTGGTAAAAAGTGTGTTCATGTTACATGTTTTATGAATGTATGGAAAATACCTCTGCTTCCAGTTATGTTCACATCAAGACCCTAACATAGTTCAGTGACACACTAACAGCCATAGTTTTCTTTGTGTGAGAAATCAAACTAGACGTTCTTATTCTTAAGAACCAGTTCTGAGAGTGAAGACAGTTCATCTTTGAAGAACGTACACACATGGTTTTAATTCTCAATATACCTGATGAATGTGCATTCCTACCGTGTTTTCAGACATCTTTACTTACCAGATAAAGAGAACTTCACTAGTTGTTGTGTGTACTGGTGGTGTCAAAAAAACGGCTTAGAATGTGAATTAGTACGCAGTGGAAGCAGTCGCGACTAGTATTTGTGGTAAAAAACTGTGTTCAAGTTACAGGTTTTATGAACCTATGGGAAATCCCTCAGCTTCCAGATATGTTCACATCACCTCCCTCACATACTTCATTGACACACTAACAGCCTAACTTTTCCTTGTGTGAGAAATCAAATTAGAAGTTCATTTTTCTAGGAGGCCTTAAGAAACAGTATAGAAAGTGAAGATAGTTCGTGTTTGAAGAATGTACACACGGTTTTAATTCTCAATATACCTGATGAATGTGCATTCCTACCGTGTTTTCAGACATGTTTACTTACCAGATAAAGAAAACATCACGAGTTGTTGTATCTACTGGGGGTGTCAAAAAAACAGCTTAGAATGTGTATTAGTATGCAGAGGAATCATTCGTGACTACTAGTTGTAAAAAGTGTGTTCAAGTTCTTTTTTTATGAACGTATGGGAAATCCCTCAGCTTCCAGATATGTTCAAAACACATCCCTAACATGCTTCAATGACAGAGTAACAGCTATACTTTTCCTCGTGTGAGAAATCATTAGACGTTCATTTTCTTAAGAAACAATTATGAGAGTGAAGATAGTTCGTCTTTGAAGAAAGTACACACATAGTTTTAATTCCCAATATACCTGAGGAATGTGCATTCCTACCATGTTTTCAGACATGTTGACTTACCACATAAAGAGAACTTCACTAGTTGTTGTATCTACTAGGGGGTGTCAAAAGAACAGCTTAGATAGAATGTGTGTTAGTACACAGTGGAAACATTCGCCACTAGTAGTTGTGGTAAAAAGTGTGTTCAATTTACAGGTTTTACGAATGTATGGGAAAATTCTCAGCTTGCAGATATGTTCACAACACATCCCTAACATGCTTCAGTGACACTCTAACAAACACATTTATCTTGTGTGAGAAATCAAAGTAGACGTTCGTTTACTTAAGGTAGCGTTCTGAGAGTGAAGACATTTCATCTTTGAAGATCGTACACATGGTTTTAATTGTCAATATACCTGATGAATGTGCATTCCTACAGTCTTTTCAGACATGTTTACTTACCAGATAAAGAGAACTTCACTAGTTGTTTTGTCTACTGGTGGTGTCAAAAGAACAGCTTAGATCAAATGTGTTTTGGTATGCAGTGGATGCATTCGCGACTAGTAGTTGTGGTAAAAAGTGTGTTCAAGTTACATGTTTTACGAATGTATGGGAAATCGTCAGCTTCCGGATATGTTCCCATCACGTCCCTAACATACTTCAGTGATACACTAACAGCCATACTTTTCCTTGTGTGAGAAATCAAAGTAGATGTTCATTTTTCTAGGAGGCCTTACGAAACAATTTTGGGAGTGAAGATAGTTCGTCTTTGAAGAACAAACACACATCGTTTTAATTCTCAATACACCTGATTGAATGTGCATTCCTACCGTGCTTTCAGACATGTTTACATACAAGATAAAGAGAACTTCAGTAGTTGTTGTGTCTACTGGTGGTGTCAGAAGAACAGCTTAGAATGTATATTAGTACGCAGTGGAAGCATTCGCGACTAGTAGTTGTGCTAAAAGCCGGGCAGCGGTGGCGCACGCCTGTAATCCCAGCACTTGGGAGACAGAAACAGGCGGATCTTTGTGAGTTCGAGGCCAGCCTGGTCTACAAAGCGAGTCCAGGACAGCCAGAGATATTCAGAGAAACCCTGTCTCGAAAAACCAAAAAAAAAAAAAGGGTGTTCACGTTACATGTTTTACGAACTTATGGGAAATACCTCAGCCTCCAGATATGTTCACATCACGACCCTAACATACTTCAGTGACACACTAACAGCCATACTTTTCCTTCTGTGAGAAATCAAAGTAGACGTTCGTTTACTTAAAAAAGAGTTCTGAGAGTTCAGACAGTTCATCTTTGAAGAACGTACACACATGATTTTAATTCTCAATACACGTGAAGAATGTGCATTGCTAAAGTATTTTCAGACATGTTTACTTACCAGATAAAGAGAACATCAGGAGTTGTTGTACCTACTGGGGATATCAAAAGAACAGCTTAGAATGTGTATTAGTACGCAGTGGTTTCATTCGTGACGAGAAGTTGTGGTAAAAAGTGTGTTTAAGTTACATATTTTACGAATGTATGGGAAATCCCTCAGATTCCAGATATGTTCACATCACGTCACTAACATACTTCAGTGACACACTAAGAGCCATACATTTCCTTGTGTGAGAAATCAAAGCAGACGTTCGTTTTACTAGGAGGCCTTAAGAAACAGTTTTGAGAGTGAAGATAGTTCGTCTTTGAAGAAGGTACACACATTGATTTAATTCTCAGTATACCTGATTGAATGTGCATTCCTACCGTGTTTCAGACATGTTTACTTACCAGATAAAGAGAACATCACGAGTTGTTGTATCTACTGGGAGTGTCAAAAGAACAGCTTAGAATGTTTATTAGTACGCATTGGAATCATTCGTGCCTAGTAGTTGTGGTAAAAATGTGTTCAAGTTACAAGTTTTACGAACGTATGGGAAATCCCTCAGCTTCCAGATATGTTCACAACACATCTCTAACATGCTTCAGTGACACACTAATAGCCATACTATTCCTTGTGTGAGAAATCAAAGTAGACGTTCGTTTTTCAAGGCGGCCTTAAGAAACCTATTTTTAGAGTGAAGAGAGTTCTTCTTTGAAGAACGTACACAAATCGTTTTAATTCTCCATGTACCTGATTGAATTTGCATTCCTCCCGAGGTTTCAGACATTTTTACTTACAAGATAAATAGAACTCACTAGCTGTTGTGTCTACTGGTGGTGTCAAAACAACAGCTTAGAATGTGTATTAGTACAATGTGGAAGCATTCGTGACTAGTTGTTGTGGTAAAAAGTGTCTTCAAGTTACAAGTTTTAAGAATGTATGGGAAATCCCTCAGCTTCCAGATATGTTCACATCACGATCCTAAAATACTTCAGTGACACACTAACAGCCATACTTTTCCTTGTGTGTGAAATCAAAGGAGATTTTCGTTTACTTTAGTAAGACTTCTGAGAGTGAAGACAGTTCATCTTTGAAGAACGTACACACATGATTTTAAACCTGATGACTGTGGATTCCTACAGTGTTTTCAGACATGTTTACTTACCATATAAAGAGAACTTCACTAGTTGTTTTGTCTACTGGGGGTGTCAAAAGAACAGCTTAGATAGAATGTGTATTAGTACGCAGTGAATTAATACGTGAGTAGAAGTAGTGGTAAAAAGTGTGTTCAAGTTACTTGTTTTACGAACGAATGGGAAATCCCTCAGCTTCCAGATATTTTCACAACACGTCCCTAACATGCTGCAGTGAGACACTAACAGCCATACTTTTACTTGTGTGAGAAATCAAAGTAGACGTTCGTTTTTCTAGGAGGCCTTAAGAAACAGTTTTGAGAGTGAACATAGTTCGTCTTTGAAGAACGTAAACACAGTTTTAATTCTCAAAATACCTGATGAATGTGCATTCCTACCGTGATTTCACACATGTTTACTTACCAGATAAAGAGAACTTCACTAGTTGTTGTGTCTACTGGGGATGTCAAAAGAACAGCTTAAATTGAATGTGTATTAGTACGCAGTGGAATCATTCGTGTCTAGTAGTTGTGGTAAAAAGTGGGTTCAAGTTACATGTTTTACGAACGTATGGGAAATCCCTCAGCTTCCAGATATGTTCACAACACGTCCCTAACATGCTTCAGTGACACAGGAAGAGCCATACTTTTCTGTGTGTGAGAAATCATTAAACGTTCGTTTTCTTAAGAAACAAATCTGAGAGTGAAGATAGTTCGTCTTTGACGAACGTACACACATGGTTTTAATTCTCAATATACCTGATGAATGTGCATTCCTACAGTGTTTTCAGAAATGTTTACTTACCAGATAAAGAGAACTTCACTAGTTGTTGTGTCTAATGGGTGTGTCAAAAGAACAGCTTTGATCGAATGTGTATTAGCTCGCCATGCAAGCATTCGCGACTAGTTGTTGTGGTAAAAAGTGTGTTCAAGTTACATGTTTTACGAACGTATGGGAAATCCCTCAGCTTCCACATATGTTCACAACACGTCCCTAACATGCTTCTGTGACAGACTAATAGCCATAATTTTTCTTGTGTGAGAAATCAAATTAGACGTTCGTTTACTTAAGAAAGAGTTCTGCGAGTGAAGACAGTTCTTTGAAGAACGTATACGCATGGTTTAAATTCTCAATATACCTGATTAGTGTGCATTCCTATACTTTTCCTTGTGTGAGAAATCAAATTAGACGTTCATTTTTCTAGAAGGCCTTAAGAAACAGTTTTGAGAGTGAAGATAGTTCGTCTTTGAAGAATGTACACACATGGTTTTAATTCTCAGTATACCTGATGAATGCTCATTCCTACCGTGTTTACAGACATGTTTACTTACCAGATAAAGAGAACATCACGAGTTCTTGTATCTACTGGTCGTGTCAAAAGAACAGCTTAGAATGTGTATTAGTACGCAGTGGAATCAATCGTGACTAGTAGTTATGGTAAAGAGTGTGTTCAAGTTGCATTTTTTTCCAAACGTCCCTAACATACTTCAGTGACACACTAACAGCCATACATTACCTTGTGTGAGAAATCAAAGTAGACGTTTGTTTACTTAAGAAACTCTTCTGAGAGTGAAGACAGTTCATCTTTGAAGAACGTACACACATCGCTTCAATTCTCATTATACCTGATTGAATGTGCATTCCTACCGTGTTTTCAGACATGTTTACTTTCAAGATAAAGAGAACTTCACTAGTTGTGTCTATTGGTGGTTTAAAAACTACCGCTTAGAATGTGTATTACTACGCAGTTGGAGCATTCTCGACTCGTAGTTGTGTTAAAAAGTATGTTCAAGTTACATGTTTTACGAACGTATGGGAAATCCCTCAGCTTCCAGATATGTTCACATCACGTCCTTAACACACTTCAGTGACACATTAACAGCCACAGTTTTCCTTTTGTTAGAAATTAAAGTAGACCTTCGTTTTACTAGGAGGCCATAAGAAACAGTTTTGAGAGTGAAGATAGTTCCTCTTTGAAGAACGTACACAAGGTTTTAATTCTCAATATACCTGATGAATGTTCATTCCTACAGTATTTTCAGACATGTTTACTTACCAGATAAAGAGAACATCACTAGTTGTTTTGTCTACTGGGGGTGTCAAAAGAGCAGCTTAGATTGAATGTGTATTAGTACGCAGTGGAAGCATTCGCGACTAGTCATTGTGGTAAAAAGTGTGTTCAAGTTACATGTTTTACAAATGTATGGGACATCGTCAGCTTCCAGATATGTTCACAACTCGTCCCTAACATGCTTCAGTGACACACATTAACAGCCATACTTTTCCTTGTGTGAGAAATCAAAGTAGACGTTCGTTTTTCAAGGAGGCCTTAAGAAACAGTTTTGAGAGTGAAGATATTTCATCTTTGAAGAAGGTACACACGGTTTTAATACTGAATATACCTGATGAATGTGCATTCCTACCGTGTTTTCAGACACGTTTACTTACCAGTTAAAGAGAACTTCACTAGTTGTTTTGTCTCCTGGGGGTGTCAAAAGAACAGCTTACATAGAATGTGTATTAGTACGCAGTGGAAGCATTTGCAACTAGTAGTTGTGGTAAAAGGTGTGTTCAAGTTACATGTTTTACGAACGTATGGGAAATCCCTAAGCTTCCAGATGTGTTCACATCACGTCCCTAACATACTTCAGTGACACAATAACAGCCATACTTTTCCTTGTGCGAGAAATCAAAGTAGACGTTCTTTTACTTAAGAAACAACCATACTTTCCTTGTGTGAGAAATCAAAGTAGAGGTTCGTTTTTCTTGGAGGCCTTAAGAAACAGTTTTGAGAGTGAAGACAGTTCATCATTGAAGAAAGTACACACATGGTTTTAATTCTCAATATACCTGATGAATGTGCATTCCTACCGTGTTTTCAGACTTGTTGACTTACCAGATAAAGAGAACTTCACTAGTAGTTTTGTCTACTGGGGGTGTCAAAATAAAAGCTTAGATAGAATGTGTATTAGTACACAAAGGAAGCATTTGCGACTAGTAGTTGTGGTAAAAAGTGTGTTCAAGTTACAGGTTTTTCGAACGTATGGGAAATACCCCAGCTTCCAGATATGTTCACAGCATGTCCCTAACATAGTTCAGTGACACACTAACAGCCATACTTTTCCCTGTGTGAGAAATCAAAGTAGACGTTCGTTTACTTAAGAAACAGTTCTGGGAGTGAAGATAGTTCGTCTTTGAAGAACTTACACACATCGTTTTAATTCTCAATATTCCGGATTGAATGTGCATTCCTACCTTGTTTTCAGACATGTTTACTTACAAGATAAAGAGAACTTCACTAGTTGTTGTGTCTACTGGTGGTGTCAAAAGAACAGCTTAGAATGTGTATTAGTATGCAGGGGAAGCATTCGCGACTAGCAGTTGTGGTAAAAATTTGTTCAAGTTACATGTTTTACGAACGTATGGGAAATCCCTCAGCTTCCAGATATGTTCACATCACGTCCTTAACATACTTCAGTGACACACTAACAGACATAGTTGTCCTTTTGTGAGAAATTAAAGTAGACCTTCGTTTTACTAGGAGGCCATAAGAAACAGTTTTTAGAGTGAAGATAGCTCGTCTTTGAATTTCGTACACACATCGTTTTAATTCTCAATATACCTGATGAATGTGCATTTCTACTGTGTTTTCACACATGTTTACTTTCAAAATAAAGAGAACTTCACTAGTTCATGTGTCTACTGGTGGTGTCAAAAGAACTGCTTAGAATGTGTATTACTACGCAGAGGAAGCATTCGTAACTAGTAGTTGTGGTAAAAAGTGTGTTCAAGTTACATGATTTACGAACTTATGGGAAATCCCTAAGCTTCCAGATATGTTCACATCATCTCCCTAACATACTTCAGTGACACACTAACAGCCATACTTTTCCTTGTGTGAGAAATCAAAGTAGACGTTCGTTTACTTAAGAAACTGTATTGAGAATGAAGACAGTTCATCTTTGAAGAACGCACACACGATTTTCATTCTCAATATACCTGACGAATGTGCATTCGTACAGTGTATTTAGACATGTTTACTTACCAGATAAAGAGAACTTCAGTAGTTGTTTTGTCTACTGGGGGTGTCAAAAGAACAGCTTAGATCGAATGTGTATTAGTATGCAGTGAAAGCATTTGCGACTAGAAGTTGTTGTAAAAGTGTGTTCATCTTACAGTTTTAACGAACATATGGGAAATCCATCAGCTTCCAGATATGTTCACATCACGTCCCTAACGTACATCCATGACACACTAACAGCCATACTTTTCCTTGTGTGAGAAATCAAAGTAGACACACGTTTTCTTAAGAAACAGTTTGAGAGTGAATATAGTTCATCTTTGAAGAACGTACACACATCGTTTTAATTCTCAATATACCTTATTGAATGTGCATTCCTACCGTGCTTTCAGATATGTTTACTTACAAGATAAAGAGAACTTCACTAGTTGTTGTGTCTACTGGTGGTTTGAAAACATCCGCTTAGAATGTGTATTTGTATGCAGTGCAAGCTTTCCCGACTAGTAGTTGTGGGAAAATGTGTGTTCAAGTTACAGGTATACGAAATTATGGGCAATCCCTCAGCTTCCAAATATGTTCAGAAAACGTCCATAACATACTTCAGTGACACACTAACAGCCATATCTTTCCTTGTGTAAGAAATCAAAGTAGATGTTCTTTTTTCTAGGAGGCCTTAAGAAATAGTTTTGAGAGTAAAGATAGTTCGTCTTTGAGGAACGTACACACATCGTTTTAATTCTCAATATACCTGATGAATGTGCATTCCTACCGTGTTTTCACACAGGTTTACTTTCAAGATAAAGAGAACTTCACTAGTTGTTGTGTCTACTGGTGCTGTCAAAAGAACAGCTTAGAATGTGTTTTATTACATGTTTACTTACCAGGTAAAGAGAACATCACGCGTTGTTGTATCTACTGGGGTTGTCAGAAGAACAGCTTAGAATGTGTATTAGTACGCAGTGGAAGCATTCGCAACTAGTAGTTGTGATAAAAAGTGTGTTCATGTTACAGGTTTTACAAACGTATGGGAAATCCCT
>CAJQZJ010029924.1:0-15312 GCA_907164525.1 Lophiomys imhausi | reverse complement strand
TCATTAGAGAATTTTAATATCCTTTCAAAAAATTAAAGTTGGTTTGATTAAATATTCTTAGATATTAAATGTTTTTAGGTTTTAGGATATAGGTATTTTATCGACATTTGTTAAGTATTAATAAACTTTTGTTAAATATCAATAAATTTAAGTGTTTTAAATAAAAATATTCTTGTTCAGACGGAAAAAAAAAATTTGCTCCAGGAAAAAGTATTACCTGACCCACCCCCAAGAAAGGTAATTGTCCCAGAGTTAGGATTAGGGCAGGGCTCTGTTCTTATCTTTCAGGAGATTTAAAGAATCCACTCAAAGAATCCAGGGACAACTGGACATCAGAAACCTCAGCAGAAAACAGATCAGACACCAAAGACGAGTGGCCCAGACAATCCAGCCTTGCAGATTTCTTCAATAGCTGATTCCTCAAAAGTCTACAACCACAACAACTCAAAATCACTAAGATTGTTCAGCTCCACAGACTGCTTCAGCCAGAACTCCAGTAAAGCCGTGAAGATCAGCTTCTGTCTACAAACTTCTTAGGACATCTGAATAGCTGAGCACAAAAGAACTGAACATCAAATGATTCTATTAACATTTTTAACCATTTTTCCATTCTTACTTGGGCCCCAAACAGGTTTACTACATCCCAAATCAGCAGGAAGTCATTTTAAGAGAACAAGAGAGCAACATGCCATCCCCAGAAGGTGGGGAGGGTGTTTCCCCCCCTTTGGTCATTTGATGGATAATAGAAAATTTTGTTATTTAGAGGAAGAGATTACAAGCTGTTAAATGGGCTTGTTAAATGGGTTTTGGAGGTTAGAACCAGGGACCTCTCTCTTTTTCTTTTCTGTATCCTTCTTTCTCTCCTATGTAGGAGTGAACAGACTTGAGAAAAAATGGGACATAGACATAGTATAGGAAAGATCAAGAAAAAAGGACAGATTATTGAATATGCCCTTATACCTTTGTATATTGATACAAAATTAATATTATATTTTGCTAAATTGGTATTGATCATTGTATATTAATGCAAAATTAAGATTGCATTGGACTACATCAGTATTGATCTTTGTATATTGATACAAAATTAAGATTATATTAGGCCACAGTGGTATTGACCCTTGTATATTGATGCAAAATTAAGTTTGTATTGGGCTACATAGGTATTTATCTTTGTATATTGATACAAAATTAAGGGTAAGGCTTCTTAAAGGTATTGTACCTAGTAATGCTTAAAAATGAAATGTTAAGTTTTGGCCTTTTGCTACCAAACATCATAAACTGTTTAGGATAATTAAGAAATGCAAACTAAGCCGGGCAGTGGTGGCACACGCCTTTAATCCCAGCACTTGGGAGGAAGAGGCAGGCAGATCTTTGTGAGTTCGAGGCCAGCCTGCTCTCCAAATGAGTCCAGGACAGCCAGAGATATTCAGAGAAACCCTGTCTCGAAAAAAAAAAAACCAAAAAAAAAAAAGAAATGCAAACTAATAGTCATGCAAGCATGTCATTTTTTTAGTTACTATGACAGTCTATCACAGTTATTTTCTAAGCTAATCAGAAATCAAATCGCTAAGAGACAAGCAACAGTTGCTTATCTAAATATAAGAGATAGATAGGGTGTCTTCAAAAACCTCAAGAGATCTGCAGAATATGGCATTCAAAGATGTTTTCTTAACTTAAGATGTTTTGATATCGAGAACATGTCAGCTCCTGACAGCACTCCCTATTCTACTCGGAGTAGAAGGTGAGCATTGAAGAATCTTCAGTGTGAGATGGTTGAATTAGTGGCAAGCCTATTTCTTGGCAAGAAAAACCCCTTGCTTCAACTGTAGACAGAATGCTGTCCAAAAAGGACAAAACTTGGAAGTAGGTAAGTCAACAGCAAGACAGGGTAGGCAAGTGTTTCATAATTCCTGCTCTACAATCAATGTCTGTCAGAGAAACGGGGCCAAACTGCTGAAAACTGATGCTGTAATGTATGGAGAGAAAATAGGAACTGTCCAGGGAGCCACTGGTATGTCATTTCTTAGTTTTGGAAGCTGCGGGCCCTGCCTTCCTATATAATCAGATATATTTATCCTTCTCACGTTGCTGAGGTCACTGAAGAATAGATAGCTAGGGTCTCATAGTTAAATTTTGAGTTGTTTAGGAATCAAAAGGGTGTTCTGGATCTAAGAAGATGTTTTTAAAATTGTGATGCAAGTTAGTATGAAAGCTGAGTTAGATATAGAACTTTAAACTCATGGAGATGGTTAGATAATAGAATGGTAAAGTCAGGTCCCAAATACATATGGACTGGACATTGGGAATGTATGCTAAGCCATAGATGTTGAGGGAAGGTCTAATATTGTTTCTGATACATTGAATTCAATGCTGAGATCTGGTTATCGCCCCTTCTGAGGCATTCTCTTGATTGGTTAATAAAAGTTGCTTATGGCCAATTTGCTGGGCAGAAAGATTATAGGAGGGCGGGACTTCAGATCAGCACAGGAACTCGGCACACACAGAGACTCTCTCTCTTTCCTCCGGGAGACACAGAAGGAGACAGACATCTGGAGAAGGCTGGAAGGTACTCACAGGCACATGGTGGTTTGGGGTTAACTTAGAGTAGCTAACTGAGAGTCTGCCCAACTAAGGACTAAGCGTTAAAATATTAAAAGGTCTTGGTGTGTTTAATTATTGAGCAAAAGACTGTGGCGGCTTATAGGCCCTCAGTCCAAGCAGTTCCAGGCTGTTGGATTCCCAGACTCCCCTTGAGCCCAGGCGAATCTCCCGCCAAGCTGCCGGTAATTCTATCAGCCTAATATAACAACTTATATTAATTAACAGAGTTTAGGTTACAGGTGGTGTAGGCCACCCTTGGTCCCGGGGCTCTTTCTCCAGGATAAGTTAGGTGACCAGTTAAGGCACTCAGACCAGGCCACGTGCTCCTCTGCCAAGCTGCCGGCTACTCCACCGGCCTAATAATACAGTTTATACTTACTAATAACTACATTAATTAATTAATTTGAAGTTTTCACATATAACTCTCATAATTGTGGCCTATTTATTTCTGTTGTTTTTTATTATATTTATTGTTATAAGAGAAAGAACCATTTGTTGGACTGAAAGGGGGAGCTGATGGGGGGAAAAGATATACCTTAAACTAAAAAAAGGTAGTGGATGGGGGTTGAGGGGGAAGAGTGTGGAAGGGTGGGAATGGAGGGGGGAGTAGGGAGGGGATTTTGATTGAGATGCAACTTGAAGAAATAAAAAATAAATTATAAAAAAAAAATGGGAAACAGAGCTCAACAGAGAATTCACAAAGGAGGAATCCCTAATGGCTGAAGACTCTTGAGGAAATGGTCAGCATCCTTAATCATCAGAGAAATGCAACTCAAGATGACTCTGAGATTCCATCTCTTACCTGTCAGAATGGCTAAGATCAAAAACAAATGCTGGCAAGGTTGTGGAGAAAGAGAAAACATTTCCACTGCTGGTGGGAGTGCAAACTTTTACAACCACTATGGAAATCAGTCTGGTGATATCTTAGAAAACTTGGAATAGTCTTACCTCAAAACCCAGCCATATCACTTCTGGGTACCCACCCAAATGATTCCTCACCAAACCACAAGGACATAACCTCATCTATGTTCTTAGCAACCTTATTTATAATAGCTAGAAATTGTAAACAACCAAGATGTCCCTCAACTGATGAATGGATAAAATTTGTGGTAAATTTACACAATGGAATACTACTCAGCTATCAGAAACAAGGAAATCATGCAATTTGCAGTCAAATTGTTGAAAAGCTCATCCTGAGTTAGCTAACCCAGACTCAGAAAGATGCACATGGCATCTATTCACTTATAATTGGATTTTACCCATATAGTACAGGATAACTATCCTACAACCAACACACCAAAAATATGAGGAACATAGACTCTGTCACTTATTTGCCCTGGGGGTGCTACCATGTAGGCCCCCAGTGCAAGAGGAAGCTCTTAGCTCTCATATGTCTGTTTTACTGAGAGGGGCTGATATGTAGGGACACTCCAAATCAGAGGAGTGAGATGGGTGGGAAAGGGAGGAGAGGGTGGGAGTGTGGAACTGGGAGAGGTGGAAAGAGGGCACTATGATGGAGATGTAACTTGAAGTAATAAACAAACATTAAAAAAGAGCTGTGAATAGAGTAATTCAACCATGGGTCCTTTACAGCCTGGTATTCCTTTGCCTTCTTTACTACCAAAGTCATGGCGTATAATAATAATTGGTTTAAGATTGCTTCTTCACAATACTGTTGCATATGAATGATAGGGAAAGGTTTGCTTTCTCTGTACCTACTTTTAACAACAGTAGGCCAATCAAGAGGTAACACTGGATTGTGTTTCCACAGGGAATGTTGAATAGTCTGACTCTGTGTCTGTATTTTGTGCAAAAAACACTGGAAATAATTCATAAGAAATTCCTTTAATCTATTATTCATCACTATATGGATGATATTTTGTTAGTTGATTCTGATGTAGGTACTTTAGAGAACTTATTTAAGAAAACACAAAGAACTCTGCAACTATGGGGTAAAAATTGCTCCTGATAAAATACAAAGAGGAGATTCAATTAGCTATTAGCTACTTGGGTGATAAAACAAGTCAACAGAGAAATCCACCACAGAAAGTACAGATTCATAGAGACTAATTGCAAACTCCTAATGATTTTCAAAAATTAATGGGAAATATTAATTTGCTGAGACCTACACTTAGATTAAGTATTTATGATTTAAGTAATTTCTTTCAAACATTACAAGGGGATTGATATCTAAACAGTCTGAGATGTCTAACTGCTGAAGCAGAAAAGATTAATTCTGGAAGAGAAAAGATTGCAAGATGCATATGTAGGTCAAAATGATCCTAAACTTGATTTTGGTCATTTTACCCTCAACTCATTCTCCTATAGGACTCATTATGCAACAGGGAGATACTATTATAGAATGGTTTTTCTTACCACATAAACAAAGTAAAATATTGAAGATATAGATAGAAAAGATAAGTGAATTAATTGTAAAAGGTAGAATAAGGCTATGTCAATTATCAGGAAAGGACCCAGATGAAATAGTAGCTCCTCTTACTAATGCTGAGATGATGTCTTTTTGAGTAATCTATGAAGATTGGCAAAAAGCTTGCAATAACTATTTAGAAGAAATCAATAACAAATTTCCAAAAAGCAAACATATACAATTTATAAAAAGAACTAATATTTCTACCTACAACTAAGGGAGTACCAATTCCTGATGCACTAACATTTTATACTGTTGAAAAAAGATGGGAATAGCAGGCTATAAGACAGAGAAAATCAGCAAGGTAATTAAAAGTCCATATACCTCAGTTCAAAAAGCAGAACTGTATGCAAACCTTATGGTATTATTAGATTTTTCTGAGTCTCTTAATGTAACTAATGACTCTCTATATGCGGAAAGAGTTGTTTTGCATATAGAAACTTCTGAATTTATTCCCGATAACTCAAAATTAACTTCGTTATTTATACAATTGCAACATGTCATCAGAAGTAGAAATAATCTATTATATATTACTCATATTCAGCCCCATACAGGTTTGCCAGGTCCATTGGCACAAGGAAATGAAGAGATTGACCAATTACTAATAGGAAATGTGTTAGAAGCCTCAACAGTTCATGAGAAACATCATATTAAGAGCTCAGGTTTGAAGAAAAAATTCTTTATCACTTGGCAACAAGCCATAGAAATAATTTTTAAAAGTCTTATGTGGAAGTAGCCCTAGAGGTACTAAAAGGAGTGAAATTTGTCAAATGAATGTGTTCCATTTTGAAGAATTTGGAAAACAAAGGTACATACATCATACTATTGATACATAGTCATTGTTTCAGTGGTCATCTGCTTTAAATTCTGAAAAAGCTGATTGTGTTATTACACGTTTATTGGAAATAATAACATTTATGGGAATACCAGCACAAATTAAGACGATAATGATTCTTCATACTTGTCCCATAAAATGAAGCAATTCTTTGCATATTATAATATAAATGACATTACTGGTACACCACACAATCCTACAGGACAGGAAAATGTAGAAAGAGCTAATCAATTGTTCCTTAAAAGAGATGCTTATTCAAAAAGGGGAATTAAAGAATCCCAGGGATAGCTACACAATACTTTGCTAACATTGAGTTTTTTTTTTTAATGTTGGTGCAAAAAGAACTACAGCAGCTGAGAGACACTGGATTATAGAAAAAACTGAAGAACTAAATCAACCAATATACTATAAGGATATTTTGACATTAGAATGGAAATCTCCAATAGTTAAAAGACAGGGAATGAAAACAACATATTAGGTACCAACTCTTTTCAAGGTATTGTACCTATGTAATTCTTAAAAATGCAATGTGAAGTTCTAGGCCTTTTGAAGGCTACTATCACAAACAGTTTAGGATTATTTAAAAAATGCAAACTAATAGTCATTTAAACTTGTGGTCTTGTTAGGTACTAGTTTAGTTAATCACAGATATTTTGGAAGTTAATCAGATATTAAGTTGCTAGAGACAAGCAACACTTGCTTATTCATGTATACAGAGATAGATAGGTGGTTTCAAAAACCTCGAGATCTGTAGAATATGGCATTTAAAGATGCTTTATTAATTAAAGAATTTTTGACATTGAGACATGTCATCTCCTGACAGTACCCCTCATTCTACTCCAAATAGATGATGATCATCAAAGAATCTCCATTTGGAGATGACTACATTAGTGGAAGCTAGCCACTGGCAATGAAACACCCCTGGCTTCAATTTTAGACAGAATGCTTTCCGAAGTGGACAAAACTTGGAAGCAAGTAAGTTGACAGCTTTGCTCTGCCAAGACAGGGTAGGTAAGCCACCTTGCTGAAGATGTTTATCAGCTGTAAGAGTTCTCTGGTGGAATTTTTGGGGTCGCTTATGTATATTATCATATCGTCTGCAAATAGGGATAATTTGACTTCTTTGTTTCCTATTTGTATCCCCTTGATCTCTTTTAGTTGTCTTATTGCTCTAGCAAGAACTTCAAGTACTATATTGAAGAGATATGGTGAAAGTGGGCATCCTTGTCTTGTCCCTGAGTTTAGAGGAAATGCTTCAAGTTTCTCTCCATTTAATTTGATGTTGGCCACTGGCTTGCTTTATATTGCCTTTATTATTTCTAAGTACGGTCCTTGTATGCCTGTTCTCTCCAGAACTTTTAGCATGAAGGGGTGTTGGATTTTGTCAAATGCTTTTTCTGCATCTAGCGAGATGATCATGTGGATTTTTTCTTTCATGTTGTTTATATGGTGAATTACGTTGATAGACTTTCATATGTTGAACCATCACTTTATTCCTGGGATGAAGCCTACTTGATCATGGTGTATGACACTTTTGATGTGTTCTTGAATTCGGTTTGCTAGTATTTTATTAAGTATTTTTGCATCTATGTTCATGAGGGAGATTGGTCTGAAGTTCTCTTTCTTTGTTGAGTCTTTGTGTGGTTTAGGAATCAGGGTGACTGTGGCCTCATCAAATGAGTTTGGCAATGTTCTTTCTGATTCTATTTGGTGAAAGAGTTTGAAGACTATTGGTGTTAGTTCCTCCTTGAAGGTCTGGTAGAATTCCATGCTAAAGCCATCTGGCCCTGAGCTTTTTTTGGTTGGGAGATTTTTAATGACTGTTTCTATTTCCTTAGGTGTTATAGGGCTGTTTAATCTATTTATCTGATCTTGATTTAGCTTCGGTAGGTGGAATCTATCAAGAAAATTGTCCATTTCACTTAAGGTTTCAAATTTGGTGGGGTATAGATTTTTAAAGTAGGATCCAAATATTCTCTGGATTTCCTCAATGTCTGTTGTTATTTCTCCCTTTTCATTTCTGATTTTGTTGATTTGTGTTTTCTCCCTCTGTCTTTTAGTTAATTTGGCTAAGGGTCTGTCTATTTTGTTGATTTTCTCAAAGAACCAACTCTTGGTTTTATTGATTCTTTGTATAGTTCTTTTTGTTTCTAAGTTGTTGATTTCAGCCTTAAGTTTGATGATCTCCTGCCTTCTGCTCCTCTTGGGAGTGTTCGCTTCTTTTATTTCCAGTTCACTCAGTTTAGCTGTTAATTTGCTAATATGAGCTGTCACAATTTTCTTTTTGAAGGCACTTAGTGCTATGAACTTTCCTCGTAGCACAGCTTTCATTGTTTCTCATAGGTTTGGGTATGTTGTGCCTTCATTTTCGTTGGATATTAAGAAGTCTTTGATTTCCTTCTTTATTTCTTCCCTGACCCAGTAATCATCTAGTAAAATTTTTTCAATTTCCATGTGTGTGTAGGCTTTCTGTTAATTCATTTGCTTTTGAAGTCCAGCTTTATTCCATGGTGGTCTGATAAGATACAAGGGGTTATTTCAATTTTCTTGCGTCTGTTGAGGCTATCTTTGTGTCCAACTATATGGTCGATTTTGAAGAAGGTTCCGTGAGGTGCTGAGAAGAAGTTATATTCTTTTGTGTTTGGGTGAAATGTTCTGTAGATATCTGTTAGGTCCATTTGGTTCATGATCTCTGTTAGACTCATTATTTCTCTGTTTGGCTTCTGTCTTGATGATCTGTCCATTGTTGTGAATGGGCTGTTGAAGTCTCCCACTACTAATGTGTGTGGGGATTGATGTACGATTTAAGATTTAGAAACGTTTCTTTTACAAATGTAGGTGCCTTTGTATTTGGGGCATAAATGTTCAATATTGTGATGTCCTCTTGAATATTCTCTTTAACGAGTATGTAATGCCCTAGTCTGTCTTTTTTTTATTAACTTCAGTTGGAATTCTATTTTGTTTGTTATTAGGATGGCCACTCTCGCTTGTGTCCTGGGTCCATTTGCTTGGAAAGCCTTTTCCCAGCCCTTTACTCTGAGATAGTGTCTATATTTGATAGTGAGATGTGCTTCTTGTATGCAGCAAAAAGTTGGGTCTTGTTTACGGATCCAATCTATAAGTCTGTGTCTTTTTATTGGCGAGTTGATTCCATTGATGTTGATGGATATTAGTGACAAGGGGTTGTTGTTTCCCATTATTTTGGTATATGTGGTCATCCTATGCCTCTTTTGGTTTAGTTGCTGTGGAGTTTTCTATTTCCTCTCTTTTCTTGGGTGTAGTTATCTTCTCTAGGTTGGAATTTTCCTTCTAGGATCTTCTGTAGGGCTGGGTTTGTGGGTGATATTGTTTAAATTTGAGTTTGTCATGGAATATCTTTTTTTCTCCATCTATGTCGATAGAGAATTTTGCTGGATATAGTAGTCTGGCTGGGCACCTATGATCTCTCAGGGCTTATAGGACATCTCTCCAGGCCCTTCTAGCTTTTAAAGTTTCTGAGGAGAAGTCACGTGTAATTCTGATGGGTCTGCCATTGTATGTGACTTGACCTTTTTCTCTTTCAGCTTTTAATATTCTTTCTTTGTTCTGTACATTTGGAGTTTTAATTATTATGTGGCGAGAGGAGTTTCTTTTCTGATCTAATCTGTTTGGTGTTCTGTAAGCCTCTTGGATTTTTATTGGCATCTCTTTCTTTAGGTTTGGGAAGTTTTCTTCTGTGATTTTGTTGAAGATATTTCCTAGACCTTGGAGTCAGGACTCTTCTCTTTCTTCTATGCCTATAACTCTTAGGTTCCATCTTTTCATTGAGTCCTTGATTTCTTGGATGTTGTGGGTGAGAGATTTTTTTAGCTTTCTCATTTTCTTTGGATGTTATACTGATTTCTTCCATCGAATCTTCCATGCCTGAGATCCTGTCTTCCATCTCTTGCATCCTATTTTTGACACTCATATCCGTAGTTCCTGTTCTCTTCCCTTGATTCTCCATTTCCACTTTTAACTCTGACTGTGTTTTCTTTATTTTTCCATTTCCATTTTCATGTCTTGAATGGTTTTATTCGTTTTGTACATTTCCTGTTCCAATTTGCTTGTCTTTGCCTGGAAATCTTACATTGCCCTGTCTTTTTCCTGTACAAGTTGAGCCACCTTGGTTTGGAGCTCTTTAATGGTATTATCCATTGCTGTTGCTTCTGAAATTGTGGCTTCTTTGAATTCCTTCATAGATTTAAGTTCTTCTTGAAGGGACTCTATTACTTTCCATAATGTAGAATTGTCCTCGTTTTCATGTGTTTCTGCTGTGGGAGGTCATCAGGATTGTATAAACTAGGACAGTTTTGTTTTGTTGGAGTCATATTTCCCTGATTTCTGTTTTTTCTTGGATCTTTTTCCATTTGAATATTCTTAGCTGTCTGCTCCTGTTGTCTTCTGGGCCTGGATCCAAAGGGGGCTCTTTGGTGTAGCAGTCGAATTGCTTGGCGATCTGTCGCTGCTTACAGGCGGATCTCAGGGTCACTGTGTATCTAATAGCCAGAAGCACTGTGAGCTGGTGCAGCCTATTCCCAGGTAACGAGGAATGGCTCAGGATTGTTTCACTGCTCCCAAGTCAGACCTCTCTATGTTGCACACAGTGTGTTCAGCCTGCAGTGGCTCTGGTGGTATGGTCATGTGTGCCCAGGCCCAGATTCTATGGACTCTGGAGGTCCCTGAGTAGTCTGAGGGCACGACTCCATGCCTGATATGTCTGGGCTTTCCAGAATACAGCTGTGGGCCCCATGGCTGCTTGCCTCCATGTTTTGGAATGCTCAGCCTCTGCACGTCTCCGCCGCCACTGCTAAAATTGTATGACACTCCCACAGGTCTGCAACCTTTCGCTAAATATCTGGAATGTCTGTGTGGGGTGTGGGGGGTCCAGTAGGCTGGTGGGTGATCCCATGTGGGGTCCGAATCTACCCGCTGGGTATTAGAGTTGATCTTACCAGGTGTCTCTACTGATGGGGGTTCCCGATTCCTGGATTCAACAGCTTCCATGTCCAAGAGAGGTGGGGGGAGAGCCTTCCCCAGGGACTTTTAATGGTCCCTTGGGAGCTGGGTGAAACCCCGGTGGGTCCAGTCACTCAGATTTTTGCACAGCGTCTTACAACTCTGTGGTTTTACGACTGTTTTCCCCAAGTTCAAGACGTGTCTGTGTGGGCCACCACCATCTTGAATCCCCACCAAGACCTTTTAATGTTTTAATGCTTAGCCGTCAGCTGGGCAGAGTCTCAATTAGCTACTCTAAGTTAACCCATGGATCACCCAATCCCAAACCACCATGTGCCTGTGATTACCTTCCAGCATTCTCAAAGACTTCTATCTCCTTCTGTGTCTTCTGGAGGAAAGGAAAGATCCTCTCTAAAAGCACAGAGTACCTGTCCTAATCTCAGGAAGTTCTGCCTTCTTATACTCTTCTGCCCAGCTAAACGGCCATCAGCAACTTTTATTAACCAATTAAGAGAATGCCTCAGAAGGGGTGGTAACCAGATCTCAGCATTGAAATCAACCTATCAGAAGCAATGATATTAGACCTTCCCTCAACATCTTGGTGTATTTATTTATTGGGAAAAAAAGGGCTGCCCTGGGTCTCAGCTCTCTTCAACTGGAGATGTAAGTCTGGCTAAGTCTCCAGCTAAGACTAGCCAGGCCTTCTAGGTTTGCAGGCTTTGTTCCAGTCAGTGCCAGTCTTTTACAATAGGGATTAGCATTCATGTTACTCGTTTTTTTGTTCTTCTGGGTCTCTTTCTTCATGTCTAGACCCAAGATTTTCAGGTCTCCCTTGTCAAATTTAATCTTAATTAACTTTGAAGTAATCCACAGTTTTTCACCTCCTGTTGAAACAAGAGCACACCCTTGTCCACAACAATACATTTCCTCATTTCCATTATGGATTAAGACATCTTTGTACTATATAGGTTGCTTTAACTCATCATTCCTTTCTAAAATCCAGTGATTTTCAGCAGCTGTTCTACTTGTCCCAATGACATTTAAAAAAACTATTGTTAATAAAGGATTATGTAATATATCTCTGGGAGATCCCATATACCACTTCTGTTTTATGAGAATGTCCTTTAGAGTGAGGTTCTTTTTACAGTTACTTGACCTGTAGGATTATAAGGTATACCTGTAACATGTCTCATGTTATAATCTTTAAAAATTTGTTGCATTTTGTTGTATACACATGCTGGAACATTATTGGTTTTAATCTGTAAAGGTATCCATAAGATAGTCATTATTTTGAATAAATTCCCAATTGCAGAATCAGACTTTACAGAACTCAAGGCAGAAGCCCATTGGAATCTTGAGTAGGTATCAATTATATAATGTACAGACTTTAATTTTCCAAACTGTGAAAAATGAAACACATCTATGTGTCAAATTTCATTTCTTTGTGTATTCTTAGTATTACTTTTGGCAGGTAATGGAATTTGATTATACCAAGAACAAGTAGGACAATTTTTATAATTTGTCTTGTCGCCAGGTTATAATCCAATTGTGAGCTGTAGTAAGTTAATATAATGAGTTATTAGCACTATTAGGGAAAAAAGATAAATATTTAAACAAAAATCAAGCAGAGAAACAAAAATATTCTAAGTTCTGAGTCAGCTATGTTATCTCATGCTGCAGCACTGGTGCCTTGTCCATCATTCTTTGGAATTCTGGTGTAGCCACTCTGTGGTGGTGGGCCCTTAGCAGAAAAAGCTGGCAAGCATCACACAGCCAGAGAGCTCTGATTTCCAGGTGCTATTGCTTCCTTTTTTCTATTAGGAAGAGTCTTTTGCCTTCTTCCATTTCTACCATTTATAATCCAGCATTCTATCACTCTTATATTAGTTCTCTCCTTATTTAAGTCTGCTTTATTTTGACCTTTCTCAGAAGGGCAAGGAAAACTGTGGTCATTACTGAACATATTATAATTATTTCTATTCTTACAGTCAAAACAAAACTATATGGTTTCCACATGCCCTGTGCCATAGTGGTTTTTTTAATATATTTTAACACAGAAAATATTTTATTTTTTAATCTCACTAACTCTTTCCTTCTTTTAGAGAGTTTACTTCATTATTTAAACTTTCTATTTCTATGACTGCACTCAGTTTCTTTCCTTTCTTCAGTCTCTACACACATTTACAGAACATTTCTACTTATTTCTTTCTCTCTCCTTCATGTGGAGACTTTACTTATAATTTAAAATTAATATTTCTTTCTAAGACTGTCTATATTCAGTTTCTTTCCTTTCTTCAGTGTATGCACACATATACAAAACAATTTTTCTACTATTTCTCTTTTCCACTTTGAAATATTTAATATTTATTTCTGTAGCTAAGTTTCTCTAAACTCTATCACCTGGAAACTGCCTTATTCAGCATACATTACTGATCAATATAGGCACTGTGATAGTGCTCTCTGGTTTTATTGTTTCCAATTGGTTTCAGGTCCCCACTAACCCGCCTTAGCTCTGGGACACAGCAGCCAGCCTAAGGGTCACAGTTCTGCATGCCATGAGTGCCAAGCACTCACAGCCCCATTCTCCCTCAGACACCAGTTGGCAGCCACCACAGAGCCATCTCTTGGCTCCACTGTGGCCGTTGCTGCTCACCCATCAACTACAGTTTCCTTGTCTAGGTACTCTGGTCTGGCTTCCATGTCTGGAACTTTTGGCCTAATGCCTGAATCTAGTATACTAAGCTTGGATTATGTGTCCTGTATTGGTGTACCAAATATAGTAGGACTTTTGGACCTGCCAGCAGTATAAATAATGATCCAGAGGCTTTTTAATATTTTAAAACTTATGTCTTTTAGCTAGGGCAGTCTCCCAGCCAGCTATCTATATTAACCCAATTAATCCTGGCACTATGTCCCACCACGGGGCTAGCTCTACCTCTCTGCACTGCTCTGGTCCATCCATTTACCCCCAATTCTGCTGGCAACTATTCTACCCTTCCTTTCTTCTCCCAGCCTCCCCCTTTCTCTTGGAAATTCCAACCCCTACTTCTTGCCCATCTATTGGCCATCAGATCTTTATTACAACAAATAGGCAAGTGAGAAAGGACAAATATTTATAAAATATAAATATAAAAATATTTATATTTTATAAATATTTGTTAATATATAAATATAATTATAAATATAAAAAATATAAATATAATTATAACTAGAAATATTAAAAAATATAATTTTTTTATATTTATAATTATAAAAGACATGAACATAGGTACACTGAACCTGGTAGAAGAAAAAGTAGGGAAAAACCTTGAATACATTGGCATAGGAGACCAGTGATGGACCATAGAAATAATAATACAAATATCCAGCTAGTACTTAGTTCTATACCAGTTTAAGAAACAACAATTGAATATATAGAGACATTCATACACACAATGTACCCCAAAACACACACACACACACACACACACACACACACACACACACAAAAAATGCAATCTGGAAAAAAAATGTAAAAGAGAGAGAGAGACTGTACAGGAAAACTAATTCATTATCACAATAGGTTATAGAAAGTAAAGAACCTATCAATCAACAATGAATAAAGTCAGGTTGTGTGCTACGTGCCTGTAATCCTAGGACTTGGAAGATAGTGGCAAGTTGAAGGTCAGCCTGGGCAGCATAGCAGATTTCAGCCTAGCTAGAGTTATATAGCATGATTGTGTCTCCAAAAACAAAACAAAAAGAAACAAATAAATAAAGTGACTCAAGGGACACAGCGACCAATTTCAACTTATGAACCTTATCTAGATCCCAGCTTAAAGATATATTGTGAAAAGGCAATGGGAGAATATTGAATTCCTGCTGGATGTAAGAAGTTATCATTTACTGGCCCCTCGGGGCTGGAAATGGAACTATTAGGATCTTTGGAGTTTAAAGAATAGAGGCAGAAAGAACAAATCAGTTATCAGATATATGACAAGACTTTTATAACTCTTTTTTCCCTCTCCTATGATGTCCTGTCATGACCATAACTCTGAACAATTTAAGGTAAGCTTGGGCTACATAACAGACTGTTTCAAAACAAATTAAAACATATTTAAACTCTAATGAAATTGCAGGGGGAACTAGCCACCTGCCTGTCACATTCACTTTTCCTTTCAGCCATTTGGTCTGTCAGAGAACTTAGGATAGATATAATGAAAGTGTAAATCTATGAAGAAAGAGATTGAAAGAAAAATCCAATAAAAATTCAAAGACATACCATGCTCATGGATCGATAGCACTATTGTTGTGAAAATGACCATTGTACTAAAAGATATTGGCAGATTCAATGATATCAAAATAAAAATCTCCCCCATTTCTTCACAGAAATTCTAAAATTCATACAAAATCTCAAAAGATGCTAGATAACCAAAGCAATCTTGAGGATAAAGAATAATTCTGGATGGAGTACAATTCCATATTTTAAGGT
>CAJQZJ010029916.1:0-15350 GCA_907164525.1 Lophiomys imhausi | reverse complement strand
AGAAAGAAAGAAAGAAAGAAAGAAAGAAAGAAAGAAAGAAAGAAAGAGAAACCACACTGGTTTATAAGGAAATAATGGAACGTTTAGGCTTCCCCCAGGACAAAAAGGAAATTGAGTCAAGCGATAAGGACCTAGACATTGTCAAACTAGCCATCTGGGCATTGTTCTTGCGAGTGATTATTTATATAGAGCAGCTGTGGGTAGTTCTCTTACTTGCTCTCTCCTCTTCTTTGTAAAAACACATATTTTGCTTAAACCACTTCTTTGTTTTAGCTCCACAAATGGTGATCATAATCATGTCTGACCCAAGCCTGTTACTTATGTGTGCTCACGTTTAATTTGAAACCTGCCAACATTCCCACAGTCTCCTACTCACTCAGTGCTACTCTGCCATTGGCTGTACTAGGATCCTAGAGGGAAAATAAATAAATCAACATACAATGATGTAATAAAATCTTCTTAAATAACAACCAGATAGTAACTTAACATATACATGACCTTTGAAATAGCATGTATAGGGAAGTTGAATCCAGCAAATAGCTGGCTGAGTGCCTGCCCTGGACTAATAGGCTGAGAGATACAACTGCTAGAAGATATTTGAAATCTGACTTTTATACATACATATGTGCATACACACACACACACACACACACACACACACACACACACACACGTGTGCACGCGCACACACACTCCATTTCCTTCAATTGAAACTCTAATTTCATTGGAATTGAAAGCATTGCCTTTGTCAAGCATGCATTTAACAAACGAGATTAAACAACTATCCTACTCAGTTTCATCTAATTCAATTTGACAGGCAAAGCGGGTAGATAGAGTAATGGGTTTCCCGAGGAGGTAAGAATGCTTTCTTTGGGTTTAAGTGAAGTAACTTCCTAGATCAGGGTTACAGCAAGTATCTCCTCTGTTGCTTCTGTATTTTTGTTTGATTTTTAAAGTATAAAGTCAGTAAAGTGAGCCAATCTTATGTGTACTCGTTAATTTTTTTCTAATATATACATTTGTAAAAGTATCCTCCTAATCAAAATGTACAACATTCCTGTCTTCCAAAATGCAAAAGTTCAATTCCTAATCAATATAGCTCCATTGTCCTATCATCAAGGTAGCCATTATATCGATTTCTAATAGAAAAGATGAATTTTGGCTGAGTTTGGACTTCTTGTAAGTTGCATTGAACAGTGTTTGCTTCTTTGATTTATTTCATTAGGATAATGTATTCTAGGCTTATCCACACTATGGAGTGTATCAGCAATGCATTCTCAGTCATTGCTTCTCATTATTTGACACAACACTTACCACTGGATAACTGGACTATTTCTGGATTGGCTCTTATCTAATGTTTTTTTTTATTAATTTGTTATTTGACAATTTCATACATGTATAGAATACACTCTGCTCACACTGGTCCCTCCACCCTTTTTCATCCTCTCTACATTTTCTAGGTAGTCTATTGTGGGTGCGCTTTTTGGCTACTTTATATTTAGTTCCTATATTTACCAACCTTCTCCACCCCAATATCTTCCAACACCCTCCACAACGCTAGGTAGGCAAGAAGAAGGTTAGAGGAGAAAGGAGTAGTAGACCTCTAGACTCCTCCCTGCTGATTAGGGACGTCTGGTTCCTTGGGGGCAAGTTAGACCTTCACCATCAGGATTTTCAATTTCTTCTTCTAGTCTCTTTGTGGTTGATTACTTGACCAACTGAAAAAAACTCTATCTAAGCAACAACAGCAACTACACCCATGCCCCCTCTGGGGCCTCTGGCATTTATCCCCTCTGAAAACTTCCCAGAATCCCAAATGTCACACACTCTCAGAAACTATCTTGAAATTGGCAAAAACATGCCCTGCAAGAGAGCACAAGGCAAATCATAGTCTGCTGTGAAACAGCTGTGGACAATCTGAATCAGCCCCGTATTACAAACCTGGGATTAAAACAATATATTCACATAACATAAATGGGTTTTTAAAGAAACCAAAATTCTCACTACAGTCGGTATAGAAGGGCTCTTTGAAATAAGCCAGTGTGATATGACTTCGAGTCATCTTGCTCCAAACTAGTGAGAAACTCTGCTTACCACTCACTACACATGTGCTCTAAACCTGAAGTGGTGAGACTGAACTGGATTCTCTTTCTCCTAAGACTCCAAGATATGTTGTCACATGTCTAAAAGAAGTGTTAGGGACCACATACTTCAGTGCTTCATCTCCTCTAACCCTAGCATGGGAAAAGGCAGGTGAGCTTAAGGAACTGATGGCAGCTGAGTCCTGGAGAGGGGCTGAAGGCACCCAGGAAGAAAGAAAGAGAAGCAGTTTCTCATTTGGAATGTTCAGGTGTCTGGCACCATGCCTGCCTTTGAGCAGACCCAAGGACACAGTTTCATTTTGGTTATTTTTGTCAACCATTCTGACACATTCCAGTTTTTGAATCCTGGAAATAAATTCTTCCTGAATCTCATAAGAAAACAAACTGGCCAAATGGTATGACTAGGGTAGGCATTAGCCATTTGGCAGAATCAGGCACAAAGGCCTACCCTTTTCTTCTAGCTACCAGATGAGGACAGCAGCTGAGAGTACACAGGTATGTCAGATCTATGGAAGCTGAGTCTGGTGTTATGATGCTGTAAGAAGCTGAATCATTTAACTGTGCCACTTTGTCTCAGATTGTCCTGGTTCTAATACTGAAAAGCCCCAGAGCCTTCCATGGGAAGTCCCTCATTCCAAGACAAAGCAAGATGGCTGATAACTTTAGAAGAGGAAGTCATTTTTATGAATTTATTTGTATTTTCAGTAGGACAAATGGTACTTCATTTCTAATACAGACCATGCACTTTACAAGTTTCAGGGGTAGAGTAGTATTTGACAAGGCCACAATTCCTGTCTCCCTTCTAGAAGATTTTCCCTGGAGAGAAAATGGTGGGACTTAAAGAAGTCATTGTAACACAATGCAATGTTTGTCTTAATAGGAATAATAAGGCAAGGAGGGTTTTGATTGAAAAAAAAATAATACCGAAGGCTGTGGACCTAGGTAATCACAACACAACCAGTCCTTTATCTCCTAAGCACAGCCACAGAATGCTGTAGCTGAAAGAAGAGCAACTCACAGCAAACTCAGGTGCTCTCACAATGACTGTGGAAGAAGAGGGTAGGGAGATTTAAAAAAAAAAGTTCACGGATTTAGGCCTGTGGATGCAATCCCTTTGTGCTGCTTAGGTCTCCAGGCACGCAGCAGTGGTTCTTTTCCTGCTTTGAGAGTCCCTGTTGGGGACTGCAAAACAGTCAGTGTGTGGTGAACAGGAGTCTTTGGCATTGTCCATACCCATAAATTCAGATTGACAAGCATGCCCTGGAAAACCTTCCACATCTTTTCAGGTCATACACATAAAGTGGATAGGGGCAAGGATGATATACTGGATCTGTTAATTCAGTATGTTTGTAAACAGGACTCCAGGGTTGAAAAGCTAGTGCCAGATTTTTTACATGTTGTGTTTCAACAGAACAGCATGTACTTCTAGATATCTTAAACTAATGGAGATGTACTCTTGCTTAAGAGGCCCAGTTTTTGTTGAAACCCTTTTAAATGCACTTGAAATATATGACAGCTGTTATAAAGGCTACAAGGCCAAACTAATGAAACCTGGCAGAAACACACAGACACACACACACACACACAGAGAGAGAGAGAGAAGAGAGAGAGAGAGAGAGAGAGAAAAAAGAAGATGGGATGGGAGGGAGATAGGAAGAGATATAGAAATGTAGAATAGAGGGAGAAGGAGAAGAAATGAGAGATGAAGAGAGAGAGGGGGATAGGCAGACAGACAGACAGATGAGAGAGACAAAGCTAGAGAATAACGTTTGAATAGTTTACTTTCCATTCAGTAATTACACAACAGAAAACAACGCCCTTATCTGGATGGGAAGGCCCAGACATTTAGTTCAGTACCAGAGGCACAGCCAAGTAGCACAAGTCTTGTACCTCAGCCCCTCTTTCTTGTCTTCTTCAGCCCAGAGGGAACTACTAATGATGTTTTCCTGAAAGGATGTGTCCTTCTATTGAGGTCTGTTGAAAATATAAGGATAGCAACTAGATGGTGGTGGCACACACCTTTAATCCCAGAACTTGGGAGGCAGAGGCAGATGGATCTCTGTGAGTTCGAGGCCAGCCTGGTCTACAGAGAGTTCCAGGACAGCCAGGGCTACATGGAGAAACCCTGTCTTGGAAAATTTGAAAGAAAGAAAGAAGAAAATATGAGGATAGGGATGAGTGTTTTTTTCTTCTTCCCCAAACCAGAGAGTTTCTGTTGTTTTCATTAAGTGTTAGAAACAATGCAGATACGTTGGGCCAATTTCTTCTTTCTCAGCATTGACCACCATGCAAGGAAGACAGAGATCCTCTTAAACATTTTTTTCCTTTGACTGCGTGTTGTCTGGGAAGCAGTGTCAAACTAGCCTGCTCTGAATATTGATGCTTTCAGGTTTGCAGCTATCATGCAGTTCTTTGCAGTCAATCTGTGACAGGTGGAGGGGAAAGAACACCAGCTTCCTCTGGATGACCTCTCAGCTTTCCTCGGCAAAGAAGCAATAATGGAGGCTTATCCATGAGGAACGAAGTGCCTCTTTCTTTTACAGTTCCATGATCCCTTTCTTTGTAGCTTGTTCATCTAGGCTTGGCCTGATTTATGATTTTTTTTTTTTTTGCCATCTGCTTTATTTCTCTTGTTGTTTTGTATTGTTTTGAATCTGCTCCAGACCATCTTTGACTGTGACTTAAAAAAAATACAAATTAGAAAAGCAAATCATAAGAGTGTCATCTGAAGGTTAGGGATAAAAGAAAAGTTTAAATAGGAGTCGGATTATCCCTGTGGAGTCCAGTAGCTAAAAATAAACTTCCTCTTACTTTGTTGATTATGCAATAGAACACAGTCTCATATGTGAGTGTGGTGGAATGTAGCAGTTGTTGTTTGGAGAATTCTTGCCTGGGCTTCCTTCAAGGGAGGGTCAGTAATTCTGTGAATAACTGATTTTACTGAGTTAGGAGTTGAGCACCCACTGGGTGCAAGGAATGCTGCTAAGCACTTTGAGATGTTGGTGAGTTTCAATCAGACCAAGATTTTCTTTACACTTTGTCTGGCCATGTCACTCATCTAAAGCAAAACAAGGCAGGAATAAAGTGAGACAGGGATCCTTCTAGAGGAAGAAAAGGTGGAATTGTTTGAAAGAGAAGGGACTCCTTGAGTATGTTCTGGGAAGCCATGAAATATCAGTGATCTTAATAACTATGTTTAAATCATGTTCTTATTAAAACTATCAGGCCTGGCTTTCCCAGACAAAGAAATTCTAAAACAGTTTTGGAAACACATGTACACTGTCTGGATAAAAGTTTGGATGAGTATAAAGGGGAGTTTTACAAGTATGGATTCAAAGCTTTAAAATTAACTTACCTCATTGGTCGTAATGATACTGAGCATCTTGCTGGAAGGAAAACAAATCTCATATCTAAAAATATTCTCTTGGACACAACAGCAAATGGAACTTCAAACAATGCTTACCAATCATCTTTTTTAAAGACTTTAAAAGGAAGTTAAGGATCATGGGTTGGTAGCTGACACTTGATAAACTGCTCCATACAATTTGGAAACCTGGTATAGAGATTTCTAAATCTATCTAACCTTAGAATCACCTTTAGAGAGTTTTGGGTCTGCATATTCCTGAACTTGATCTATATGGGCTAGGTCTACTTTTGCATTGCCACAACAACGTTAGTTGTTTTGTTTTGTTTTGTTTTTGCAACTTGACACAAGCTAGACTCGTCTGAGAAGAGAGAACCTCAATTGAGAGAATGCCCTCCAGAAGAAGATTGGTCTATAGGCAAGTCTGTGGGATATTTTCTTGCTTCAGATCACTGGGGACAGAACCACCTCTGGGCAGGTGGTCCTAGTGGCATAGGGAAGCAGGCTGAGTAAGTCATGGAAAACAAGGCAGTAAGCAGCACTCCTCTATCTCCTCTATTGCCTCTGCTTCAGTTTCCTACCTCTAAGCTCCTATCTTGAGTTTCCACCCTGACTTCCATTCATGATGGACTGTAAACAGTATGGTGGGATAAAATTGTCTTTGTCACAGCAATAGAAACCTAACTCTGACAGTGCCTGAAAGAAACAACTTACAGGAGGAAAGGTTTCTTTTTTTTGGCTCGTGGTTTCAGCCCATTATGGAGAAGGCATGGTGGAATTCATGACAGCAGGAGCATGTGGTGCAGGCTCCTTGCATCCTAGTAGACATGAAGTGGAGATATCATTGGAACAAGGAGCAGGACTACTCCAAGTATCTTCTGCTAGCTAAGGGTTATTCCCACCTACTAAAGGAGCCACAGCTTCCTAGTGTAGTGTAGCCAGCTGTTTGAACAGGTATTCAAGACACAGTGCTGTGGAAGATTTAAATTATTAACACCATTATATCAGACTTTTGAGTGTCATATGGAGAATCTGTGTGCCCAGAGAGTACTCCAGGGAGTTTGAGAACTGCTGCCCTGGTCCATTTCTCCAGGAAGGATCCTATCTATATCATTCTAGCCCATTTAATCTGCAAGACAGAGGAGCATGAAATAGCATCTTAACACATGCCATTGATTAGATTGTACATATATTCACTAACTCAAGACCAAATTTAAATCCCAATCAACTTTATAACTCCTTCAAAGGACTGAATATCACTGGCTTGGTGTTATAATAGAAATGAGATGGGGGAAGATATATATGCTATGGGAGCAGGAACACTGTGTTGGGAGTGCTGGCAGGATCCCCACCCAAAGCTCTCAGCTCCTTTTCTTCAGCAGGCAGAGATATCACTAGGAAGTAGTGTGTAAACTTCATGGAACTTCACTACCCAGTGTGATACCCAGTTTCTCCATTTACACTTTCCCATGTTGTTCTCTTCCTCCTCTATCCTTGGTATACAGTTTTATGACTTCGGAGTGAAAGCTAAAATAAGTTCAAGTTCCAACTCTGCCACTAGAAAGCAAGTTCCTTATTATTTTCATGACTCAGTGTTTTCACCTGTGAAGTTATGGGAACAATAGTATCCTCTTTGTAGAGTTGTTGTTTGTGTGGAGTGATTATGAGTGTTTAGTTGAGTTCTTGGCATGTAACAAGCATCTGTTTAAGTGTTTTGTCAATAAAACATAAAGAATCTGGATGGAGAAGGTCTGATAAACACAAGCATTCAACAATTCTTTATTGGGGGCTGAACAAGGCTCCATGGTTATCTTGTAGTTGCTCTGAGTTTGGACATGGTCTCAGAGTAAGTCAAGGAGAATTCTGAGTTGTTTGCATCATAAAGGGATCATAGAATTTACTCTCCCCCACTCAGGACTAGCAGCTACTGTGGGAGCAATGCCCATGGTGGGGCTATGCTCTCCTGTACAGTGCCAATACAAAATGCTCCATGTCCTAGTGGACACACCACAGGGATATAGGGCCATGTACAGTGCTTCATACTCATCCAAAGATAAGTGATAATTTACATTTCCTGGGTTCATCATCCCACACAATAATGACTCAACTCTGTAACTCTTCGGTTATATTTAAGATATATTGAACTCATTATTCACTATTTCATGCCACTTCTGTGGGGAATTCGAAGCATATTTTGAGTACATTCATTGGAAATAGTACACTCTCTCTCTCCCTTCCTATATCCTTCCTTTCTCCAAACAAGTATCCATTTTGTGCCATCAGTGCATCAGCTGCTATTCTAGATGCTGGAGACACAGTGATGAACATGGCAATGGAACTCTCATTCCAAATAAGGCTGTGAAGATGGACTATAAACAGAAATCAAAGGAAAAAGAATAGTTTATCAACGTGATAGACCCTGCAGAGACTGATGTAAGACAGAATAACTATGATTATTATTATACAACATGGAAATGGTTATAGAACCTTCTTAAAACAGGAGGCTGTTTCAGATGTAAAGTCTGAGGGGGATCCAGACTTGGTGAGGGCATTAAAAGCTGAATTAGTTTTGGAAGCTGCAGGCCCTGCACTTCCTATATAATCAGATATATTTATCCCTCTCAGGTCTCTGAGGTGGTTGAAGAATAGATAGCTAGAGTCTCATAATTAAATTTTGAGTTGTTTAGGAATCAAGAGAGTGTTATGGATCTAAGAAGATGTTTTCAAAATTGTGTTGCAAGTTAGTATGAATGTTGAGTTAGATAGAGAACTTTAAACTCATGGAGATGGTTAGATAGTAGAATGTTAAAGTCAGGTGCCAAATACATATGGACTGGACATTGGGAATGTATGCTAAGCCATATAACCCTCATAACTGTGGCCTAATTACCTCTGTTGTTTTGTATTGTATTTATTATTGTAAGAGAAAGAACCATTTGTTGGACTGAAAGGGGGAGCTGTTGGGGGGAATAAGATATACCTTAAACTTAAAAAAAGGGAAGAGGATGGGGGGTTGAGGGTGGGAGGGTGGGACTGGAGGGGGGAGTAGGGAGGGGATTGCGATTGAGATGTGAGATGTAACTTGAAGAAATAAAAAATAAAGTAAAAAAAAAAAAAGCTGAATGAATTTATTCCAATAAATCACATTCCTATCCTGAAAAAAAAAAGTTGAATATGCATTCTATGGACAAGCTCCAACATAGCAAAAAGCTTGGTATCTTAGAAGGAAAGATATATTCTTAGCAAGGTGGAATCAGATCTGCTGCAGCTAGAGTTACAGGCAATTGTGAGGAAGCTACCTGACATGGGTGCTGGGAACCAAACTCAGGTCTTCTGGAAGAGCAGTAAATGTTAAGTGCTGATCCATCTCTTAAAGCCCTGATTTATGTTTTACAAAAAGGAGGGAATGGGTAAGTGTGTTGAACACTGCTGAGCTAAGATGAAGGAGAAGAGATTCTCTGGGTCCACGTGGAGGTCAGTTTGACATTAGCAAGAACAATTGGCAATTGCAAAGTAGAAGTGAAGAGGAGCTCCCCTCTTTTGCCTTTTGGTTTCAGAATACAATAGTATTATCAAGCTGCAAGCATTTCATTTAATGGAATTTATATGTCAATACTATTTCCTAATACACACTTGGTCAACATTTAAGGAATGAATTTGTTTTATTCTCTCCAAAAAAAAAAAAAAAAGACCTTATAATGGTCACAGTGATAGTGGTGATGTCATCCTTGGTTTTCAAAATGATGTGACTACTTGCCATTTGGTAGCTTGCTAGCTTGTGAGCACTGGTTCATTTCTACACACACTCATGCGCACACACGCATGCACACACATGCATACATACACACACACAAGACTTCCATGACCCATGTTACAGAATGGCTGCCTGGTGCTAAGTGCTGCTTATCCCTTATAATAACTACCCACACTCCTTATAAATGGGTTGTGCAAGACACAGAGGGGTTACCTCAGTCTCCTCAGAGCTATGTCTGATGGTTGTCCTCGGTGTGGCTTTTTATTTCTAAAGTTCACCTAGCCTCATAACCTTGTGTGAACTTTGAAGTTCAAGAATAGTAGGAAATTCCTCAGCATAAATCCTTAAAGGGGCATTTGACAAAGCATATAGAAACTCATTCTTGGTGAAAAGTGACTAGAGAGAAAAACATGTTTGGCACAAGCTTAAATATTGCCCATGCTTTTTATGCGGTCTTCCACAGCATTTTGGAACCCAGACATTTTTCCTGAAGGATCATTCCCTTTGATTTTTTTCTTCCACTTCTTTGATTTTGTGATACAAAAATAATATTTTTCTGGATTAAGCTTCTTGTAAGTAACCTTACCCAGGAAGTGTTTTTAACTTTAAAGATGATTTTGTTTTCTCATTAGCACCGAGAAGAACGTACACAAATATCTAATAGGTTCAGATGAGCTAGCTAACTTTTCTGTAGGTGTAGCTTTAAAATTTTCTTCTTCCTGATTCCAGCTCCAAATTTAAAGTCCCATCATTTTAATGTGGTGACACACAGAGTGAAGAAGAACTCATTAACCTGCATGCTAGAGAGAGGGCTGGTCCTGAGAGCTTCACACTAATACATTGTGCCTTCAAGGTATACTCAAAGGTGAATCCATCCCATTTCAGAAAGCAAAGTTTATCAGCTCCTCCCAGTTAAATACCCATCTTCAGTGTGCCTACTAAGACCTCAAAAAGCTGACACTTTTGTTCCTCTCAGCTGGCAAAATTGAGTCATGCCATTGACCATACAGAAGCACCTTCTTTTCACACTTAACTCACTCTGAGTAACTGATAGCTGTTCTGCTAGAAATCTGACATGAACACTTCCCTGGGTTCTTGTGATGTCTACCAGGTTAACTTGGCAGGGCCTTCCTGTAAGCTTTCTTCTATCTAGAAGGATCTCTTGACTTGGGCCATGAACTCTAGGTCTACACTAGAGAGTTTTCAAAAAAAAATTTCTTATTTAGTCTTTGACATTTCATATGTGTATATAATGTACTTTAATCATACTCTTGCATTGCCCTCTCCAATCCCTCTCCTACTCCCTCCAGATCTCTTCTTCCCTTCTAGTCCTCTCTTAGTTTCATTGCACTGAATTTTTATCCGAAAGTCTGCAAATCCCAAACTGCAATGCCCTAAAGGCAGAATAGCAACTGTGGTCCTTACCTGAAGTACCCTTCTCTTGTCCTCCAATGGAAGTGAGATTGTAAAAACCATTGTCATCCCCCCCCCGAGTTCTGCCCCCCCCCCCCCCAGAGCCAGTGGATCTCTTTAACTAGAACGCCAGGTACTTAGTGTTAGCCATCTATGGACTGAATTTCCTTGGAATGATTCCAACAAGCAGACTTTCTGGGTCAGTAGATAAGAATGCTTTCAAATTATCCTCTAGAAACTTCTTTAACCACTTTACTTCCTTATCAACATGCATTTGTTACAGTGTGTTCTTCATTCGTCTTCTCATTTATCTGTTCATTCACCTATTGATTTACTAACAAGACTGGTACCAGGTAAATGGCGACCCAGAAACAGATGCATTAATCACTTCCAACCTAGGCTGGGGCTTAGGTTTTCTTTTAGCCTCTCTTAAGAGCATTGAGACTGGGTCTTGGTTACCTGAGGACTAGAGAGGCAGGATAAGTTCTCTCTCCATTTATGAGGTGGGGATTGTGGGTGGCAGGAACACAGAGAAGGAATCCTCAGTCCTCTCTGCTCTGGGAATCACCTGTGGAATTCTCCCACATCCTGAGTTTTAGGTTTCATTGTGAAAGATTCTGATTTCACTGACCTGGGCTGTGACTTATGAATCCTGATCCTTCAAAGCTCCCTCGTCTAGTAACTTGTGTAATCACCAGGGTTGACATTCCCTCCTCACTCTTTTTCTAGGGGACTCTGACTTAGTGAACACCCTCCATTGAGCCTTCATCTACTACCTCTGTTCTTGACCTTATAACTTGTCACTTTAGATTCCAGGTTCATTGTTGTTTCCTCATCATCTTGTTCATGATGGGCCATGAGAAAGCAGCCTATGCCAGGCTTATGTTTGAACAGATTAAACAATGTCATGGAAAATTGTTGAAGAAAGATTTTAATAATAGTTATCATATTTATTGTTTTTTATAGTTTCAAATATAAGTCTCACTTTATGTAGGACCCCACAAAAAGGTCCTCTGACATCCTATCTTTTATTATAATAACAATACCCAACCCTATAGCATGCTTATCATATGTCAGGAACAATTAATTTTAAGTGGTTTGAATCTGTTGCTTCCTTCCCATTAACAACTCCGTGGCATCCACACAGCATTATTACTCCTTGTACCTGTGGGGAAACTGAAGTATATATAGGTTATGGTTTTTCTCATACTCCTCACGTATCCAATCACTGAACTGGATACCTCTATCTCATTTAATGAAGTGTGGTCTTTGTTGTATAAATCAGAAGGCTTTTCTATCTGATTTGTTATGTCTTTACATTGTATTTTCCTTCTTAAGTTAGAACTATAGGGAATGAGTGAGTATGCACCTGTGAGCTCTGAGGGTGCCCCTAGGCTGACACTATGACATGGGGCCAAAGACACAGTTTTTGAAGACCATCAATCATTGTACTGCTTAGAAGTTTAGTTACTGCTTAGTTTTAGTCACTTTCTTTGCATCCACTGGACTGAGTTGTCTTGGTCTTATGGAGAAACAGCATAACTAAGTAAAAGCAGATGGTTATTACCTATGCCAAGGGGTGTCAGGCTCTTCTGCCATTTGCACTATCATAGCTGCATACTTTTAGAATAGTCCTGGGGGGGGTGGGAGGCAAAGAAAAGGCTGGACATGATTCAGAAACAGCTCAAATTTGTCTGTCTTTGGAAATATGAAGGGCTTCTCGTCTGCTTATTCTACTGGAAGAAATCAGAGGCTCTCAGAAGTCAGTAATTTGTGATCTCTTGAGTCATGATTTTTGCAGTTGTATCAGAGCCTGGTGTGGGGTTTCGAGATAGAGACAGCACATGGGTCTGTTGCCATAGACAAATCAGCGAATGGAGGGGCTGAAACTGCCTCTTGGGAGGAAGGAATTAGCCAGCCTGAGAAGAAAATAGATTTGAGAAATGCATTTGCCCTGAAGGTTCGATAGGGAATGCAGGTCTGATTTACCCAAATGTCTTTAGTCACGGTTCTCTCCCCTGTTTTTATCTCACACCCAGCTCAGAGTTTCAAAAAAGAGGGCAAAGGTGAACCTTTATACCCATTCATTTAGTAGTTCCATCCACATCACTAGAAATAAGAATTCTTTTCAGTTTCCAAACTGAAGGGGTGTTATTAAAATACATCCAAAATCATTATTCTACTTGTATATTTCTCAACTGGTTTCAGCTTATTAAGACAGATTTCTACTTCTGCCTTTGTGAACACGGCACTCAACTCAAATTTCAAAGAATGTTAATAACCTATCTTGTGGGGTTTTTTATCCTGAGAATAAATATCACCTGTGATAAGAAAATAAGTTAGAGATATTCACATGGATTTTGACATAGCCCTAAGGAGTTGTTCATTAAAGAATGTCAGAATCCTGATTAGCCTTCAAGTAATCTTTTTCATGGTAAAGCACTTCTGCTTGGAAGAACACCATTTTAATACACTATTTATCACCTCATTACCTAAAGGCTGCTTGGAGGCATTTTGTGGAATTCAAATTATGTGAGGGCACAAGGGACTGTATGATGTCCCAGAAGATGTACAGAACTTTGATTTCTAACTCTAACCCTGTTGCTAACTAGCTACATGGCTTGAGACAGGCCACTTCTCCTGGGCGTTTTGTTTCCTTGTCTGTGAAATGGATTGTGTTAATTTTTGTAAAGTGAAAATCAGAAGACTGCATGTGATAATCTCTTCCTTTCCTTCCTACTGTGTAATTTGCTGACTCCTTTCTTCACACACACACACACACACGTATCACATACACATATACATACTCATGACCTTACATATTTGTCTACTCAACTTCTTGGAATCAGGAATGCTGTCATGTTATGGTGTTTCTTTCAGGTTTTTTCTCATAGAGGTGTTCCCTGACCACCCTTCCTAAAATATTCAGTTCCACATCCTCCAGATTCCTACAACTCTCAATCTCCTTTCATTGATTTCTTTCTTCTTGGTGCTTAGCAACATTAAAAAGTATAATAAGACAAAGATGAAAGAGATGATGGGATAGAATAGAACGTTCAGAGATAGACTCAGATATTGTTCAGTTGGTAGATGAATCTACTAATGTTCATTTATTTATTTTAAATTAAAAGTAAAACTTAAGGGGAGCGAAGATGGCGGCGACCTACACTGACGCATTCTGAACGCGGGGAAAAAAGAGCCATAAAAAACACAGAGTTACTGGGCACTGGGCAAAAACCGGAGGGTCTAGACCCCCCCCCCCGGGAACGCTCACAGCTCCCAAGGGACTGTTAAAAGTCCCAGGGCAAGGCTCTCCCCATCTCTCACAGACACGGAGGCCACTAAACCGGGGACTCGGGAACTCCCATTTGGAGAGGCGCCTGGTAAGATCGTTCCCAACTTACAGCAGGCAGAATCAGGGTCCACTTGGCCATAGATCGCTGTCCTATTGGGCTCCCCACACATCAGGTTGAACTTATACCCACTTAGAAAAGGTTGCGAGATAGTGGAAGCCTTAGCAAGGAACAAACAGGGGGCTCAGCGGGTGGTCCGCAGCCGCTAGTGAAGAGGAGGGCGGGAGGTTCCGAGAGAGCGCAGGAAGCAGGGAACACAAAAGCAGGCGGGAGCGGCCAAATCTCCCACACTCAGGATAGCGCAGCTGGGGAGAGAGCACTGCTGGCAGGGCCAAATCCCCGCCAGTCCACGGCAGGTCATCTGGGGAGAAAGACAGGCGTGGGTGGGACCAGGGGTCCGTGCACCCACGGCGGAGCTGCTGGGATGAGAGGTGCACTCAGGCAGCCGGAGGATACGGGGCTTGGGGTACCCATGGGACCGTGGCGGCGCAGACAGGAAGGAAATCAGGCACAGGGTCCAGCCCTGTGGCGAGAAGACTAGAGAGAAACCAGAAATCCGGACCATAGCTGTATCCTGGAAAATCCAGACATATCAGGTGTGGAGCCAGACCCTGTCAGCCTCCGGGACGACAAACAAAGCCCACAGAATCTGTGCCTGGGCAAACAGGCCCATACCATCAGAACCATTACAGGCTGATAACTCAGAGTGCAACATAGAGAAGTCTGAATTGGGAGCAGTGAAACAATCCTGGTCCATTACTCACAACCTGGGAATACGCTGCACCAGATCACAGTGCCTCTGGTCATTAAAATCACAGTGACCTTGAAATCCCCCTGTAAGCAACGACAGATAGCCAAGTAACTCGTCCCCTGCACCAAATAATCCACTGTGGTTCCAAGCACAAAAAACAGACAGCTAAATGCATCCAATGGTGAAAGGTCAAAAAAAAATAGAAATCAAGGAATTATGACTCCAACAAAGCAGAACCACCCTAGCTCATCCAATTCGGATGACCACACACCAACAGAAACACATGAAAACATTGACAATTCTGCAGTATGGAAAGTGATAGAGTCCCTGCAAGAAGAACTTAAATCTATGAAGGAATTCAAAGAAACCACAATTCTACAAATCAAAACAAGGAACAACACCATTAAAGAGCTCCAAGCCAAGGTGACAGAGCTTGAACAGGAAAAGGAAAAAGCCATGAAAGATTTTCATACAAAAACAAGCAAGCTGGAGAAGGAAATGTACAAAACGAACAAAACCATATAAGACATGAAAATAGAAATAGAAACAATAAAGAAAACACAGTCAGAGTTAAAAGAGGAAGTGGAGAACCAAGGGAAGAGAACAGGAACTA
>CAJQZJ010029913.1:0-26333 GCA_907164525.1 Lophiomys imhausi | reverse complement strand
TTGGATGTTTCAGATTTTGGAATATTTACACACACACACACACACACACACACACATATATATATACCCTCATTTTTGCTTCATATGCATCATTATATACATAACCTAAAAGCAATATATATGATGTAGATTGTATGTAAAGTACTATGGCATATACCATGAAGTCAAGTGTAGAATTTTTCTACTTGTGGCCTCACATCAAATTTTGTATGTTCAGATTAGAGACACTCATTCTGTAGTAGTTTTTTTGTGGTTGATTTCTGTGTGATTCACTATAAGTGCTTCAAATCCTTATAAGAGTCACTGGTTTGATTTGATAAAGCAGTTAGCTTTGTTATAGCTCTTGGACGTAGACTGTTCTTTTAACTCTGGTCACTGTCCTTGAAAACATTTATTGGAAATGGAACTGAGTGAATATGTCTGGAGTAACTTTAACATTTTAAAAGACGAAACATTTCAAGGACAGAGTCTAGTATATGTGTGTCATCTAGGGGGGCAAACAAAGGACAGGTTTATGATGGTGTGTGTGATAATATACCACATATTTAGGTCAGCAATTTTACTTGCTGTTGTGTGATTTTCTTGGGAAGACATAAATAAATACCTATATATTCCATATAAGGTACAGACACCAGATCAAAGAAATGATTCTAGCTACATCATTGGAAAACATACCCCAGGATGGGTGATGACTCACAAAAGCTACTTCGTTAGACCTTAAGTGTCTTGGAAAGCTTCCAAAATCTTGTAAGTTTCAGTAGCTTTCTAAGCCCTGTGAACCTCCCTTCTCCCTTCAGAGGAGAATATTCCCGTTAGGAGGAAATAGCTACACAATACTTTTCATTAAAATTTAGTTCAGTTCATAGCTGGAAAATTGAACTATTTCCCAAATTTGATCTCTGTGTTAGTATGGAGGCACAATTGAGATGGCTTTGAAAATTTTTAAATTAATTATTTTAATATATTTTTTATAGTTGCTTTGATTTTGAGGATGAAATTAACTACATTGTTGTAGTTGCTTCAGATAGAGCTTAGTAAGTTCCAGGGAGATTTTCAAAATATTCATGTTAATTTATTTTCGATAGAATCCTATGCCAAATCTGACAGAATTGATCAGAGTTTTGTGACAATTTCTAGTTTAGAGTAAGCAATGTAACTAACATGATATTTGTGTCAGTGCATATTTGCTGTTGTGATTTGCATTTTATTAAAGCTTTTTTTTTTCCAAGACAGGGTTTCTCTGTGTACCAAGCCCTGGCTGTCCTAGACTCACTTTGTAGACCAGACTGGCCATGAACTCACAGAGATCTGCCTGCCTCTACCTCCCAAGTGCTGGGATTAAAGGTGTGCACCACCACGTGTGAGTTTAATAAAGCTTTTTAATGTGAAAATCCAAGTGCAATATCAAAAAGCTAAAAATGCATGATTGTAAAAATGTAAAATTTTATGTGACCATTTATAATTCAAATAATATGATTTTTAAAGTATTTTAATTTTACTGTATATATTCATTGTGAATGGTACTATGTTATATAAAAATATTTTTATATAGTGAACATATTACCCTCCAGACCACATACCCTTTTCCCTCTCCTCATGTTAATTTTGTTTGCTTCCTTAGATAGTTTCATTTCCACTTTATTATCATATATACATACATAATTTTATGTATTGATATAAAATCTAGGAACCTCATATGAGGAAAAAATACAATATTTGTCTTTGTGAGACTGGCTTAATTTGCTCAGTGTGATGATCTCCCATTATATCCCTTTTCCTGCAAATATAATTTCACTCTTTGTGGCTGGAAATATCTGTTCTGTTCTCTATATTTATATAGCAGGTTTTCTTCATTCATTCCTGTGCTGATGGACACTTAGGTTTCTTCTATAACTTAGCTATTTAAAAAAAGCATTGCAATTTTAGCATGGATTTACAAGCATCTTTGTGATTGTTGGACTTGGTACCCTTTGGGTTCCAGGAGTAGTAATATAGCTGAGTCATATGTTAGTTTTCTGAGGCACCTCCACACTTATTTCCATAGTGTTGAGACTACTTTACATTCCCATCAGCAATGCATAAATGTTCTCTTCTTCTCATATCTTCACCACCAGCACATTCTAACCAAGATCTTTTTCTTTTTTTTTTTTAAGAAAATATATTTGAGTTTGTTTTCTTTATGGCCAGATACTGTACTCTTAAGAATACACTATAGTAAGGTGCAGTGCTACAGTAGGTCCACTATTTACAGGAAACATTAAACATTAATTATAAAGGGTGTTAGTAGAGGCAGGGGGCAAAGAGAAAAACTCATGCCTTTCTGAGGCTTGAACAATGGCGATGTTACCCTAAAAAGAAGTGGATCTGTCTTAAAGCAATTGAGATTTGAATGAAAACATTTTAAAATGCTCTATCATAGTGCAGCATTTCACTGAGTCTCAGCAGTTAAGTAAGCTTTACTGTAGATTTAGCCAAAGAAAGCATTTGGCAGATTACCAACTGATTACACTTTCAATATCCTATTGCCCTGGCTGTCCATTTTGTCTTATTTACTGTCATTTATTACAGGGATATGTGTCTCACTAAACAACACATGCTAAGTTAATATATCCAGTAGCTCTCTCACACAAGGCTTACAATTTTAATTTCAGTTTTATAAAACTGAGGCATAAAGACAAAATGAGGTTTTCCAAGAGCCACACATCAATTAAAAGGGATTAAACGTCATTTGATCTGGTGGACTACTTTTTTGTCAGTTAACCATTGTTACCCTTTAAAAGAAAATGAATAGAACATTAGGTCCCACCTCAATTGGCACTTAGCTTTTACCTACTGAGAGGTGTTAGTGCATGGTGGTTAATAGGTCAGAGTGTGGGTTCAAATTTCACATTGGCTTCTTATTAGCTGTGCAGTCCTAGGAATATAGCACACCCACACATCAGTGCTTTTATTTTTTAATTAAAAAATAGTGTAATTGCATTAGTACCTAATGACCTAACAAGGTTGTGGTGAATCCATGAGATTTTGCATGACATTTGGTGGTTCAAATTAGTGTTTATCACTGGGATGTGTGATGGCACAATTTTATTAGCTGAGGTAATACCTAACTCCTCCTGCAGTGGCACAGGCAGGATGGAAAAGCAGAGCTGCAACAGGCTTTGAGCTCAGTCTGATGCTGAGTGTAGGGCTATTTCCACTATGTCTCAAGTGAAAATTGTCAGTAGTCACTGAGAAATAGGCAAGGAGGGGGAATACTGTATAACCTTCTGAGTCCATGATATGGTTGTGCGGTCTCTCAGAGGGAAAAAAAAATCACACAACAGCTATTCTCTGGGATATACAAATCCCAGCAGCCATAACCACAGGGTTCTGGTTTCCAGATACAGCTCAGGGAAAAAGTTAAGTAGGCTCTCACTTCTTCCTCATTCAGTGTCTTCCCTTAGAATATGGAATCATGGCCATATGATATCCCTTCTCTCACCCAGCCCCATCTAGAATTGCTGTGGTAGAGTAATCACCTGTTGTCCCTTGGCAGAGCTAATTATCAACATATTGGGTAGTTAAAGTCTTGGAGAAGATGGACTGTTGATTCTAATATGAAAGTGTGTCTGGGATTACATAATTTGTATTTTCAAGTTTCTCATTAAGAGGAAAGAAGGTCAGTCTTATCACCTCCTACCTCCACCTGCATCTTCTTTATTATTCACCCTTGGTGGGAAAGGGTAACCTTTTTTACACATTGTTGGGAACCATCATTCACACAATCTGTTTTTTTTAAAAAATCTCTTCAAATGTTTCTGATATAGTTTGAGGTGCTGGTCAGTCCCTAAATCTGCATCCCTTCTGCCTGTCATAGTTTCTTTCTTTCTTCTTGTTCTAGTTATTTTTCTGTTATGGTGGCCAATAGCCACTTGCAGAGAAAAGGCTTTGTTTGGCTTCCACTTTCAGATTACAATCCATAATTAATGGAAGTCAAAGCAGGAACTCTAATTGGAACCTAATGTGAAAATCATGGAGAAATGCTTCTGGCTGAGCTGCTCTCTGATTCACTTACAGGTTCATGCTTAGCTAGTTTCTTTTACATTCTGGACCAAACTGCCAAGGGGTGGTATTTCCCACAGTACACTGGACCCTCCAACATTGATCTTCAATCAAGAAATCCCTTACAGACAATGCTACAGGCCAATATTGCCTGAACAATTTCTCAGTTGAGATTATCTCAGATGATTCTAGGCTGTGTCAAGCTGACAACTGAAGCTACGATATCCCTGTTTCTCTACAATTGAAAATGATGGTACCACAGAGAGACCTGCTCCCTCTAAGTTTATTTTCTTATTATTAGCTGGGCACGTTTTATGCACCACAGCCTCAACACGGGTTCATGGTCTACCTTCTACATCCTGTCACTTAGAATTTTAAAATTTTCATCAAAGAGCACTTTTAGTATTCACTACATTCCCAAATAAAGATTAAAACTCCTAATATGTGAGTGCTCATTAAGGGCTAGTTATGATGGTGGTAAATTCATGTATCCCATTTTAGCCTTCTGAGGTAGTTATTATAAGCATTATAGTTCAGATGGAAATGTATCTTGGCAGTCCATAGCCAAGGAATACCACACAGTCACATTGCACAACAAACCTCACACAAGAGATTTATTGGGAGGAATCAACCCAGGAAGGTGGCTGCCTCTACTTTGGTGAGAATCAGCAGCAAACTGGACAGAACATGAGGTTTGTATAGGAGTTCATAGAGTGGCAGAGTTTTTCAGGGTGACCTGGGATTGGGGGGATTATATGGCTTGATCTTCGGGCAAGCTCAGGGATTGATGGGATTTTGTCCTGCAGGGTGGCACCTGGCCACTTTCTTGCCACAGGACTGGGACCACAGTTAGGAAATAGCCTATGGAACAGTTAGAGACTTTTGAGGGTCTGGCCTGGTCACTAGAGCTGCTCACGCAAGGGCCTACCCACTTGTTAGCCTTGAGGGTTTACAAAGTAAACAAAGTTTACAAAGGGAGTATCTGCTTTTGCTTGAGTTGGCATGCATATCCAACAGGTATAATTCTTACCTGCTTCCTGCTACCTTAAAAAAGGGTCAGTTAAAATTATGGATCAGCAGGAGTGCAGAAGGGAGAAGTACTCAGGATTAAGTTCTATTTAGAGGCAGGCCACTAAGAGTTTGATCATGCTCCAGTGAGTATATAGATAACATAAATTGTACTTTTTATTTTGGTGGAGGGGAGGTCAAAAGTGAACAGGGAAGGACTGGAAAGCTAATGTGATAGGTGTTTATGACTTGAAATCCCTAAATCAATAAAATTATTACTTTGGAAAAAGTAAACAAAATTATAAGTTCCTATGTGGGTATGGTTAATTCTGGAGCAAAGCAATTCAGTGCTTTGAATGCCAACAAAGCAGTGATCAGTTAATGAAGGTTTGACAGGTACCATAAAAATCCATTGGTTTTTTTGTTATTATTGTTTTGTTTTTAATTTTAATTTTTTTTTGCATTTTGGTAGAATATCTTTGAGACATATTCTACAGGTTGTACCAGAGGTCGTCAGTGGGAATTGTAAGGTAAAAGGGCCAAAGAAAAATATACACTGACCTTGACTTGATCCTAAGCCCAAGACAAGAGCCAAGAAATAGAATCCCACCAATCACTGAGCTTGCCACAAAACCCCACCAATCCCTGAACACAAAACCCCACCTATCTCTGAACATAAAAACTCACCAATCTCTGAGCTCTCCCAAACTCAGAAATTTAAATGACATCAATCCTCACCCTGGAAATCTCCACCTTGGAAAGCCCTGCTCCACAAGAAACCCATAGAAACCTGGCTTTCAGCTCAGTTCCATTTTGCTTCTTGCCCAGAGGCAGCCACCCTTCTGGGGTTTTCTCTCCCATAAATCTCTTGTGTGAGGTTTGCTGTGCAATGTGATTTTGTGTTATTCTTTGGCTACCAGTTACCAGGCTACCTCTTGGAACAGAACTTTAACACTTCCACTAGAGCAGAACTTTGGCTGGGAAAACTTTCCTATGCCAGAGCAAAGCTGTAACCCTTCTGCATGGGAAGCCTTTCTCTTCAGAGCTGCAACAAAACAGGAGTAAGCCTCAGCTGGTCATAGTGTTAGCTTGCTCATTGCACAAGAAGTCAGCATCTGTCCTCCCTGACTTACTCTGTTTCTCCAAGTGTGTCCTAAGATCATCTCTTTCCTGAAGACTTAACTCAGATTCCTGAACAAAGGTCTGCTTAATCAAGAGTCTAACCCAAGACACCTTTTATATTAATTAGTTTTAGATTTGATTATTTCCTCCAACTTTTTGTTATTTTTGGTAAAGTCATGTGAAAAAGAGTTTCTTCTTGGATTTAACATTGGTGGAGCACTTGCTGTATATGAAACACTGTAAAGAATTAATAATGGAATGTCTCGATCTTGTGCAGGTCTTATGCATGCACTTATAGACACTCCATTCATGTACACAACGATCCTGTCATATCCAGATAACACTGTTTTACAGCAGTCCTCTTCTACTGCTGCCCTTGCACTCTTTTTTTTCTCTCTCTCTCTTCTGTACTGATCATAAACCTTAAGGCTAGTGAAAAGGGTATAATACAGATGCTTACTTTAGGGCTGGGTACTCAACAGTTCCTTGTTCTCTGTGGATTGATCGGTTATAAATCTCTGTTAATTGTCATTTACTGCAAAAATAAACTTCTCTGATTAGGGTTGAGAGCTGCACTCATCTATGCGTATGCTAGCATGGATGGGGGAAGGGTTCACAAGTATCATCCCTAGCTGTGGTGCTACTGGCAATTAATTATTTCTGGCAGAGGGAAAATATCAGTTTTCCTCAGGGATGTAGCTACTGAGATGTTCCAGTGGATAGTTCTACTCTCATGCACATACTTGTAGCCCTAAGTGGACTCAGTGGGTTTACAAAGAAGTACATGAGGTTGAAAGGAAAAAGTGGTGGTGGTGGGGATTATCAGAGGTGTTGGAAAGGATAAAGTCAAGGGGGTAGATTTGATAAAAACATATTATATACATGTATGAGATTCTCAAATGCTAAATAGGAAAATTAAATTACATGAGAAATTATGACCTGAAGGTGGATTTTAAAACAGAAATCTCTAAGTTATCTTACAATTTGTTTCTGTTTTTTTAAACTGATATGCTAAAAGAAATAAAGGAAATAGCTTTACTGCACTGAGATTCAGAGTATCTGATGCTTCAGTTTTAGGAGTATTAGGTGGTCTTCTGAATAAAAATATACCTGTAATCCCACAGGGCTCAAGCATCAAGTGTCATCTTATCTCAATTTCTTTTCCAATTTCTGTCCATATCCATACATATTTTAACAGATGGTGATCAGAACATAGATACAATTTTAAGCTCTGCTTAAAATTTTTCTTCTGTACAGCAAAGGAGACTGTCATTAGAACAAAATGGCAACCTACAGATTGGGAAAAGATCTTTACCAACCCCAAATCTGACAGAGGGCTAATATGCAAAACTTATAAAGAACTCAAGATACTAAATGCCAAGAAATCAAATAATCCAATCAAAAAATGGGAAACAGAGCTAAACCAAGAATTCACAAAGGAGAAATCTCTAATGGCAATGATACAATTGAAGAAATGCTCAACATCCTTAATCATCAGAGAAATGCAACTCAAGATAATTCTGAGATTCCATCTCACACCTGTCAGAATGGCTAAGATCAAAAACTCAAATGACAGCACATGCTGGTGAGGTTGTGGAGAAAGTGGAATGGAACACTCCTCCATTGCTGGTGGGAGTGCAAACTTGTACAACCACTATGGAAATCAGTCTGGAGATATCTTAGAAATCTTGGAATATCCCTACCTCAAGACCTAGCTATACCACTTCTGGGTATCCACCCAAATGATTCCTCACCAAACCACAAGGACATATTCTCATGTGTTCATAGCAGCCTCATTTGTAATAGCTAGAAACTGGAAACAACCCAGATGCCCTTCAACTGAGGAATGGATAAAAAAAATGTGGAACATTTACACAATGGAATACTACTCAGCTATCAGAAACAAGGAAATCATGCAATTCACAGTCAAATGGATAGAACTAGAAAAGCCCATCCTGAGTGAGTTAACCAAGACTCAGAAAGATGCACATGGTACCTACTCACTTATAATTGGATTTTAGCCATATAGTACAGGATAACTATCCTAGAACCAACACACCAAAAAGATCAGGAACATGGACTTTGTTAACTGCCAATGGGACAATTTGCCCTAGGGGTGCTATCATGTAGGCACCCAGTGCATGAGGAAGCTCTTAGCCCTCATATGACTCTTGAACTGAGAGGGGTTGATATGTAGGGACACTCCACATCAGAGGAGTGGGATGGGTGGGAGAGTGGAATTGGGAGGGGTGGAAAGAGGACACTATAATGGAGATGTAACTGGATGTAATAAATAAACATAACAAAACACCTTATCCCTTTTTTTAGATTCCAAGATGGCAGCAGCCTGCATGGATGCATTTTGAAAGCAGGGAAAACAGCTATAACACCACAGAGTTATAAGACGCTGAGCAACAATCTGAGAGGCACAAACCTGCTGGGTTTCACCTGGTGAACCCAGGAACTACTAAAAGTCTCTGGGCAAGACTCTCAGACACTCAGAAAAACAGACCAGTAGAAACCTTGGAAGTCACTGAAGCTGGGAAATCAGGAGAATCGTCACCAGGAGAGGAACTGTGGGTGCAAGCCACTCAAATACCCAGTAAGCAGCTCTGAACCCCAGACTGGGTACTCACTAGCTGCCTGAGCTTCCAGATTCCACACAGGCATTCCCACATCAGGGGGAGGACCAACGGACCCTAGGGAATAGGTATATTCTCAGTGGAACCATTGTGGCCATGAACCACAGCACATTCTGAGCTGCAGGACAACAGCAGGACCACAGGGATATATCTCCAGTGGAGCAGCAGTCTGGGAGACACAAGCATATTTGGGCTTGTCCAGAAAGGTACTGGGCATACAGGTCCTTCTGTTGGATTTACAGTCACTGGGAAGAACACTGTGGTTAGACAATGCAGCAGCAAATCCTTCCAGTAGAGTGTTCTGGGCCTTGGTGGGTGGCCCCAGTCACCAGATAGAGATTATTCCTGGCTTCTGGAGTGCCCAGTGTCCACAGGACAGTTCCGGCACCCGTTTCAAGACCAGCACAGCCACAGGAATGGTGAGATCAGAGAGGGCTGAAAGGCAGGTGGCTGGGTTTGAAGGCTACTAGAAACTCCATTTAATCCAAGCCCTCTGGAAGGGTTTTGGGGTTAATATCGCACCCCTCAGCCAGTGTACCTAGCTCTTCCAGTAGGAAACCAGATCTTTAGCATCTACAGTCCCACCCCTGGAGCAGCAGCGAGTTCTTGGCCTGTGTGCACTGCCTGAGTGACTCAAACTACAAGGACTTAGTGCCTAGGGCCAAGAGGCACAGAGGTGCCCTGGGGACCATCTAGGGGGAGCTGCCTGGGGAACACGAACACTGACCTCACCCTCAGACCAGACAAACTAGCAGCAGGGGACTCTGCAGGCTAGTTTAACACATTCAACTTTAACCCCGACATGAGTTCCCAGTTAGGACACAAATGGAAGGGGTGAACTTCAGGGGGCCCACTGAAATACAGCCCCCAACACAGGACACCACCTAGCCTGTGCTGAGCTACAGAACACCAAGACTATACAGCCCCTACACAAAAGCTCGATCCTTATCATCAGGTCCACAAGATACTAGGGACAATCAGCTAAGGACAACCAGATGGCTAAAGGTTAGCTAAAGAAAAAACTTGACAAAAATCAGGGAAATATGACTCAAAAAAATACAGGGATGCTAATACAGCAAACCCTGACCATCCCACCACAGTTGAAACACACAAAAATGATGACAAATCTATACTTAGGAAAATGATAGAGTCTTTACAAGAAGAAGTTAAATCTCTGAAAAAATATAAAAATTTTTTTCAATTTTACAAATGGAAACAATGTAGAATACCAATAGAGACCTCCAAGCCAACTCAGCCAAATATGAATGGGAAAGAGACAAGTGTATGAAAGATCTGAATGATAGGCAGGCAAAGCCATCTAAATTGGAGCAGGAAATGTGTAAAACATCTAAAAGTGTTCAAGACTTGAAATTGGAAATGGATGTGATAAAGAAAACACAAGCAGAAATAGTCCTGGAGGTAGAAAACCAAGGTAAAAGAACAGGAAATACAGTCATGAGTATCAAAAGTAGGATACAAGATATGGAAGTCAGAATCTCAGGCATGGAAGATTCAATTGAAGAAATCAGTACAACAACCAAAGAAAATGAGAAATCTAAAAACGTTTTCACCCATAACATCCAAGAAATCAAGGACTCAATGAAAAGATGGAACTTGAGAATTATAGGCATAGACAAAAGAGAAGACTCCTGACTCCAAGGTCCAGGAAACATCATCAACAAAGTCATAGAAGAAAACTTCCCAAACCTAAAGAAATAGATTCCAATAAAAATCCAAGAAGCTTACAGAACTCCAAACAGATTAGACCAGAAAAGAAATTCCCTTGGCCACACAATAACTGAAACTCCAAATGAACAGAACAAAGAAAGAATATTTAAAGCCATAAGAGAAAAAGGTCAAGTAATGTATAATGGCATACTTATCAGAATTACAAACCTGACTTCTCCTCAGAAACTTTAAAAGTCAGAAGGGCCTGGGCAGATGTCCTACAAACTCTAAGAGAACATAGGTGCCCAGCCAGCAAAAATCCAGCAAAAATCTCTATCAATCTAGATGGAGAAAACAAGATATTCCATGACAAAACCAAATGTAAATAGTATCTACCCAAAACTCTATCCCTACAGAAGATTCTAGAAGGAAAATTCCAACCCAGAGAAGATAATTACACCCAAGAAAACAGAGGAAGCAAAAAACTCCACTGCAGCTAAACCAAAAGAAAAATACAACCACCACCTACATCAAAAGAACAGAAAACAACCTTTGCTCATTAATATCCCTCAACATCAGTGGACTCAACTCCCTAATAAAAAGACACAGGCTTACAGAATGGATCTATAAACAAGACCCATCATTTTGCTGTATACAAGAAATGCATCTCACCAACAAAGATAGACTCTACCTTAGAATAAAGGGCTGGGAAGAAGATTTCCAAGCAAACAGTCCCAGGAAGCAAGCTGGAGTAGCTAGCTATCCTCATATCAAATAAAATAGATTTTCAGCTGAAGTTAATCAAAAAAGACACTGAAGGACACTACATACTTGTTAAAGGAAAAAATAATCAAGATAACATCTCAATACTGAATATGTATGCCCCAAATACAAGGACACCCATATTTGTAAAAAACAAAACAAAATAAAACAAACAAAAAAACCAAAAACAAAAAAAAACCTCTTCTATAAGCTTAAACAACACATTGATTCCCACACAATAATAGCAGGGAGACTTCAACACCCCACTCACAACAATGGACAGATCATCGAGACCGAAACAAAACAGAGAAATATTGAGACTAACAGAGGTCATGAACCAAATGGACCTAAAAGATATTTACAGAACGTTTCACCCAAACACAAAAGAATACACCTTTTTTTTTTAGCACCTCACAGAACCTTCTCCAAAATTGACCATATAGTCGAACACAAAGCAAGCTGCAATAGATACAAGAAAATAAGACCTTGTATCTTATCAGACCACGATGGATTAAAACTGAACTTCAGCAACATTAGGAATAAAAAAAGCCTACACATTCATGGAAATCGAACAACTCTCTACTCAATGACTTCTGGGTCAGATAACAAATAAAGAAGGAAATCAAAGACTTCCTAAATCAATGAAAATGAAGTCATAACATACTCAAACCTATGAGACACAATGAAAGTAGTGCTACAAGGAAAGTTCATAGCACTAAGTGCCTTCAAAAACAAAATTGTGACAGCCCATATGAGCAACTTAACAGCAGAACTGAAAGAGCTAGAAAAAAAAAAGAATAAAACACTCCCAAGAGGAGCAGAAGGTAGGAAATCATCAAACTTAGGACTGAAATTGACAATTTAGAAACAAAAACAACAATACAAAGAATCAACAAAACCAAGAGTTGGTTCTTTGAGAAAATCAACAAAACCCTTTGCCAAACTGAAAAGAAGCCAGAGGGAAAATAGCCAAATCTGTAAAATCAGAAATGAAAATGGGAAAAAAACCCAAAACAACAACAGACATAGAAGAAATCCAGAGAATCTTTAGGTCCTACTTCAAAGATCTGTACCCCACAAAATTTAAAATCCTAAGTGAAATGGACAATTTTTTTGATAAATTCCACCTACCAAAGCTAAACCAAGATCAAGTTAACAAATTAAACAGTCCTATAACCCATAAGGAAATAGAAACAGTCATTAAAAATCTCCCATACAAAAAAGCCCAGGGCCAGATGGTTTCAGCACAGAATTCTACCAGACCTTCAAATCAGAGCTAATACCAATATTCTAAAACTCTTCTACAATATAGAAAAAAGGAACACTGCCAAACTCATTCTATGAGGCCATAGTCACCCTGATCCCTGTACCACACAAAGACCCAAAAAAGAAAGAGAACTTCAGATCAATTTCCCTCATGAACATAGATGCAAAAATACTTAATAAAATACTGACAAACCGAATCCAAGAATACATCAAAAATATCATTCACCATGATCAAGTAGGCTTCATCCCAGGAATGCAGGGGTGGTTCAACATATGAAAATCCATCAACATAATTCACCATATAAACAAGCTGAAAGAAAAAAAAACACATGATCATTTAATTAGATGCTGAAAATTATTTGGGAAAATCCAACACCCTTCATGCTAAAAGTCCTGGAGAGAGCAGGCATACAAGGATCATACCTAGAAATAATAAAGGCAATATAAAGCAAGCCAGTAGCCAACATCAAATTAAATGGAGAGAAACTTAAATCATTTCCTCTAAAATAGGGACAAGACAAGGATGCCCACTCTCCCTATATCTCTTCAGCATAGTACTTGAAGTCATTGAAGAGCAATAAGACAACTAAAGGAAATCAAAGGGATAAAAATTGGAAAGGAAGAAGTCAAAATATCCCTATTTGGAGATGATATGATAGTATGCATAAGTGACCCCAAAAATTCCACCAGAGAACTAATACAACTGATAAACTCCTTCAGCAAGGTGGCTGGATACAAAATTATCTCAAAAAAAATCAGAAGCCCTCCTTTATACAAAGGATAAATGGGCTGAGAAAGAAATTAGGGAAACATACCCTTCACAATACCCACAAACAACATAAAATACCTGGGGATAACTCTAACCAAGGAACTGAAAGACCTGTCTGAGAAAAACTCCAAGTCCTTGAAGAAAGAAATTGAAGAGGACATCAGAAAATGGAAAGATCTCCCATGATCACGGATAAGTAGGATCAACATAATACAAATGGCCATACTACCAAAAGAAATATACAGATTCAATTCAATTCCTATCAAAATACCAAGACAATTCTTTACAGACCTGGAAAATAACAATTCTTTGCTTCATATGGAATAATAAACAAATGAATAGATAAATATACCTTGTACAATTGAAAAAAAAATGAGGAGGTATCAACATCCCAGATATCAAGCTATACTACAGAGCAACAGTAATAAAAACAGCATGGCACTGGTTTAGACACAGACCAGTTGATCAATGGAATTGAAGACCCAGAAATGAATCCACACACCTATGGTCTCTTAATTTTTGACAAATAAGACAAAACCCTACCATGGAAAAAAGACAGCTTCTTCAACAAATTCTACTCGTCTAACTGGATGTCAACATGTAAAAGAATGCAAATATACCGATACTTATCACCCTGCACAAAACTTAAGTCCAAGTGGATCAAAGACCTTAACAGAAAGCCAGTCACTAAATCTAATAGAAGTAAATGTGGGGAAAAGCCTAGAACTCATCGGCACAGGTAACGACTTCCTGAAAAGAACACCAAGAGCTCAGGGTCTAAGACCAACAATCAATAAATGGGACCTCATGAAACTGAAAAGCTTCTGTAAGGCAAAGGACACTGTCATTTGAACAAAATGACAACCTACAGATTGTGAAAAGATCTTTACCAACCCCCATCAGAGAGAGGACTAATATCCATAATTTACAAAGATCTCAAGAAATTAAATGTCAAGAAACCAAACAATCCAATAAAAAATGGGGAACAGAGCTAAACAGAGAGATATTTGAAGAAATGCTCATTATCCTTAATCATCAGAGAAATGCAATTCAAGATGACTCTGAGATTCCATCTCAAACCTGTCAGAATGGCTAAGATCAAAAACTCAAATGACAGCACATGCTGGTGAGGTTGTGCAGAAAGGGGAACACTCTTCCATTGCTGGTGGAAGTGCAAGCTTGTACAACCACTATGGAAATCAGTCTGGCGATATCTTAGAATATATCTTGGAATAGCTCTGCCTCAAGACCCAGCCATACCACTCCTGGGTGTACATCCAAATGATTCCTCACCAATTCACAGGGACATCTCCTCAGCTATTTTCATAGCAACCTTATTTGTAATAGCTGGCAACTGGAAACAACCCAGATGTCCCTCAACCGAGGAATGGATAAAAATAACCTGTGGTACATCTACACAATGGAATATGACTTAGCCATCAGAAACAACGAAATCATGCAATTTGCAGCCAAATGGGTGGAACTAGACAAGCTCATCCTGAGTGAGCTAACCCAGACCCAGAAGGATGCCATGGCATCTATTCACTTATAATCGGATTTTAGCCATGTGTTACAGGATGGCTATACTACAACCAATGCACCAAAGGGAACAGGAACATAGACTTTTTTACCTGTCAATGAGACACTTTTCCCTTGTGGTGCTGCCTTGCAAGCCCCCAGAATATGAAGAGGCTCTTGGCACTCATAAGACTGCTGAAGTGGGATGGGGATCTGATATGTAGGGACACTCCACTCCGGAGGAATGGGATGGAAGGGAGAGGGTGTGGAGGGTGGTAGGGTGGGACTGAGAGGGGTAGAAAGAGGGCACTGTGATGGAGATGTAACCTGAAGTAATAAATAAACATTAAAAAACTTATCTCTCTACATATATTTATATGCATATTTCCATTTTAAAAACAATATTCATAATCATTGTTAGTTCACAGTGTTGTAATAGGCTAATATGTCAGAAATTACAAATAGTTTTTGTGTTATAGAACATTTAGATTAAGTTTTTAAAAAATATTTTTGAGATTATACTCTAATTACATAATTTTCTTCTTCCATTTCCTTGGTTCTAACCCTCTCATATACTTCTCTTTGCTCTTCTTCATCTTCATGACTTCTTTTTTCATATATTGTTACATGCATATATGCATATATATTCTGATGTATAACTTGCTCATTTTGTATAATGTTACTTGTATGTATGTTTTCAGGACGACCATTTGGTAATGGATGATTAATTTGTGTGCTCTTCCCTGGGAAAGACTATTTCTCCTCCTCTTAGCATTCTTTTTTTGGAAATTTTTATTTGTTTTTATTTCATTTGTATAGGTGTTTTGCAATTATAGTATAAAAACCAAGAAACCATCAAGCAAAAAATCTAAATGCTTGGAAAGTTAGAGAAATAGAATATAATAGAATATATATGTATCTTAAATGTTTTCTTTTATCCCAATAGCTTGCATTAGTGTAAAATATCAGTTAATGATAACGTTGTTAGTTGCCATGTTTGTCCTCACAGGGTCAAGATACTGAATACCTGAGCAAGACCACACTCTGGAAATGGTAGCAAGACTCTCAGTGTACTTGGTCATGAGATGTGTAGAGTGCTACAAATAGCATTAGGCAAACAGATGGGAAAAACTTTGGCAGGGTTTGACTAAGGCTGCTCTTGGCTGCTTGTGTCTGGAGGACTTACTCAGACCAACAGGAACTCTTAGCAGCTGCTGCTTGCTTGCTGGGTTGTTATTTGAACCTGTTTCATTGGTTCCCATTCACCTGATATTTGTACTAGTTTCTGTCAAAGGATAAATTCTGGATTCCTCTTGCCTACAGACTATGGCAAGAGATGGTGATTTGCTCTAAAAATTCATACAGTTATGACACATTTATGTTTATTATTTTAACTTCAACAATGCAGAAGAAAAATATTACCAGATAATTTCTATGCAGCTATTTGACAACTTCATTTGTGGTACCATTCATTAATAGTTAACAAACACATGAAGCATCTTTTTCTGAGCGTTTATCATGCACTACCTATTGTCTCAGATACTAGAAATAGAAAGATCAGATACACTAGTCCTTGGGGAAATACCATGTGATGCAATAATAAATTGTAGTGGTAAGTACCATAGGACTTAAGCCTAAGAAGAAAAGGAAATTAAAACTAAAAATTAGCCTTGTAGTTTGTATTTATGAGAATTGAAAAAAATAAATTTAAGGCTCATAACTAAAGCCACATCATGACTAGTAGTCTATGTATAAGCCAATTCTTCATTTGTATTTATTTAGTATCCCAAACTCCCCACTCAAGTTCATTCCATTTGATAAGCTCCTTCAAAATTTGACTGAAAATTAAGTTACCTTGAGATATTTTCTTTTTGAGACATTTTCTAACTCCCTTGGTTGTCCAGGACTCATTATGTAGAGCAGATTGGCCTCATAGAGATCTTCCTGCCTCTGGCTCCCAAGAGATCTTCTTAGTTGCATCCTTACTCACTATGATTTCCTACATATACGATTCTTTTATTATTATTTTTTTACTCACTTAACTTATTTATTCACTTTACATCCTTATTGAAGCTTCTCCTCTCTCCTTTCCTCCCAGTCCCTCTATCTCTCCTTGCTTCCCCCCACTTTTCCACTTCTCCCTTTCTCCTCAGAAAAGGGAGGCCTTCCATCCATATCAACCTGCCTTGGCATTTCAAGTTGCCCTAGGACTAGGTGCATCTTGTCCTATTGTGGCTAGACAAGGAGGCCTAGTTAGAGGAAAGGGATCCAAAGGTAGGCCAGAGTCAGAGACAGCCTCTGCTCCTGCTGTTTGGAGTCCCACATGAAGACTTTGCTATACAAATATTATAATTGTGCAGAGGACCTGGATCCATTCCATGCATGCTTTCTGTTTGGCAGTTCAGTCTCTGTGGACCCCTATAGACCCAGGTTTGTTGTTTCTGGATGCTTTTCTTGTGGTGCCCTTGACCTCTCTGACTCCTTCAATCCTTCCTCTCTTCTTCCACAGGATCCCCAAGTTCAGCCTAATGGATGACTGTGGATCTCTGCATCAGTTTCTATCAGTTGATGGGTAAAGTTTCTCAGATGACAGTTACACTAAGCTCCTGTCTGCAAGTATAGCAGAATATCCCCAATAGTGTCAGGGTGGGCTCTCTCTCATGGCATGAATCTCAAGCTGGGCCAGTCATTGGTTAACCACTGCCTCAATTTCTGCTCCATCTTTACCCTAGCGCATTTTGTAGGCAGAACGATTAGTGGGTCAAAGGTTTTTTGGCCGCGTTTGTATCCCAATCCCTCCATTGGAAGTCTTTTCAGGTTACTGGAGATGGCTATTTGGGGTTCTATATTCCCGATTGCTACAAGGCTTATCTAGGGTCGCCCTCATAGATTTCTGGGAGTTTCCATTGTCCAAAGTTTCTATCTCTTCCCAGAGATGTCCACTCACTCCCAGAGATTCTCTCTCCCTCCATCCACTCCACATTAGATTCCTCTTGTTTCCCTCCCCAATCCTTCCCCTACACAGTTTTCTCTCTCCATCCACCCACATGTCTATTCTATTTCTTCTACTCAGTGAGATCCAAGAATCCCCCCCACCTTTGGGCCCTACTTTTTACTTACCTTCTTTGGATTTGTAGATTGTAGTATGGTTATCCTGTACTAAATGGATAATAACCACTTATAAGTGAGTACATACCATGCATATCTGGGTCTGGGTTACCTCACTCAGGATGATCTTTTCTAGTTTCATCCATTTGACTGCAAAGTGCATGATGTCATCATTTTCAATAGCTGAGTAATATCCCATTGTATAAATGTACCACAGCTTCTTTATCCTTTATTCAGTTGAGGGACATCTAGTTTGTTTCCAGTTTCTGAATATTATTAATAAAGCTGCTTTGAAGATAGTAGAGCAAGTGTCTTTGGGATATGGAGAAACATCTTTTCAGTATATCCCCAGCAGTGGTATATCTGGGTCTTGAGGTAGAACTATTCCCAATTTTCGGAGAAACAACCAAATTGATTTTCAAAGTGGTTGTACAAGTTTGCACTCTCACCAGCAATGGAGGAGTTTTTCAATTGCTCTACATCCTAACCAACATGTGCTGTCACTTGCGTTTTTGACCTTGACCATTCTGACAGGTTCAAGATGGAATCTCATAGTCATTCAGATTTTCATTTCCCCAATGACTAGGGATGTTGAACACTACTTTTAATGCTTCTCAGCCACTAGAGATTCCTTGGTTGAGAGTTCTCTGTTTAGATCTGTACTCTATTTTTTAATTGAGCTATTTGGTTTGTTGATGTCTAGTTTTGTGAATACTATAAATATTTGTGATATTATACTTCTGTTGGATGTAGGGTTGGTGAAGATCTTTTTGAATCCTGTAGGCTGCCATTTTGTCATTTTGATGATGTCCTTTGCCTTATAGAAATTTTTCAGTTTCATGAGGTCCCATTTATGGTTGATATTAGTGCCTGAGTTATTGGTGTTCTGTTCAGGAAGTTGTCTCCTGTACTAATGCATTGAAGGCTATTCCCCACTTTTTCTTCTATTAGATTTAGTGTATCTGGTTTTAGGTTGAAGTTTTTGATTCACTTGGATTTGACTTTTGTGCAAGGTGATAAATATGGATCTATTTGCATTCTTCTACATGTAGACATCCAGTTAGACCAGCGCAATTTGTTGAAGATTCATTCTGGTTTTTATTGTTTCAACATTTATTTCTTCAAGTTACATCTCAATCACAGTCCCCTCCGTCTTTTCCCTCCCAGTCCCACCCTCCTACCCTGTTCCCCTTCTCTCTCCTATCCACTTTTTTTTTTTTAATTTAAGGTGTATCTTCCACTCCCCCACAACAGCTCCCACTTTTACTCCAATAAAAGGCTCTTTTTCTTGTAACAATAAATACAATACAAACAATAAGAACAGCTAGGCAACAATTATGAAATTATAAGGTATAACATACATTACCAAAATGCAGTCTATATGTATTTAGCTTTCTGTTTTTCATTACATAGTTTTGGCTTTTTTTGTCAAAAATCCTGTCCGTAAGTGTGTGAGTTTACATCTGGGTCTTTAATTTGATTCCATTGATAAATCTGTCTGTTTTTATGCCAAAACCATGTGTTTTTAAAATTATTATTGCTCTGAAGTACAGTTTTAAATCAGGGGTGGAGATAACTCTAGTTTTATATTGTTTTTGCTATCCTGGACTTTTTTTGTTTGTCAATATGAAGTTGAATATTTTTCTTTCAAGATCTGTAAAGAATTCTGTTTGAATTTTGATGGAAATTGCATCAGATCAGTACATTGCTTTTGGTAAGGTGGCCATTTTTACTATGTGAATCCTACCCATTCATGAATACAGGAGATTGTTCCATCTTTTGATATCTTCTTCAATTTCTTTCTTTAAAACCTTGAAATTTTGTCATACAGGTCTTTCACTTGCTTGGTTAGAGTTACACCAAGATATTTTACATTATTGTGGCTATTGTGAAGGGTTTGTTTCCCTAAACTTTTTCTCAGCCCATTTTTATCATTTGTATATAGGAAGGCTATGGATTTTTTGAGCTAATTTTGTATTCAAATACTTTGCTGGTTTATCAGTTTATCAGTTGGTTTAGCAGGTGTTTGTCACCTAAAGGAGTTCCCTGGTAGAATTTTTGTAGTCACTTTATATATACTATCATATCATTTGCAAATAGGGATATTTTGACTTATTCCTTTCCAATTTGTATCCACTTGCTTTATTGCTCTAGCTAGAACTTCAGGTACTATATTGAGTAGATATGGAGAAAATGGGCAGACTTGTCTTGTCTCTGAAATTAGTTGAAATACTTTGTTTCTCTGTTTAATTTTATGTTGGCTGCCAGCTTGTTGTACATTGCTTTTCGTGTGTTTAAGTAGGTGCCTTCTATCCATGATGCTTCCAAAACTTTTATTATGAAAGGGTGTTGGATTTTGTCAAAGGTTATTTTCAGTATCTAATAAAATGATCATGCGGTTTTTTTCTTACAGTTTATGTGATAGATTACATTGAAGGATTTTTATATGTTGACCCATCCTTGCAACTCTCAGATAAAGCCTACTTGATCATGGTGAATGATGTTTTTGATGTGTTCTTGGATTCAGTTTTTGAGTATTTTATTGAGTATTTTTGCATCAATGTTTGTCAGTGAGATTGGTCTGAAATTCTCTTTCTTGGAGAATGTTTGGGTGGTTTAAGCATCAGTGTGACTTTGGTCTCATGATATGAATTTGGCAGTGTTTCTTCTGTTTCTATTTTGTGAAATAATTTGAGGAGTATTGGTATTAGCTCTTCTTTAAAATTTCTATAGAATTCTGCACTGAAACAATCTGACCCTGTGCTATTTTTGGTAAGGAGACTTTTAATGACTGTTTCTACTTCCTTAGGGGGTCACAGGACTATTTAGACTGTTTACATGATCTTAATTTAACTTTGGTAAGTAGAATCTATCAAGAAAATTGTCAGTTTCACTTAGATTTTCCAATTTTGTGGGGTATAGGTGTTTGAAGTAAGACCTAACGATTCTTTGGATTTCCTCAGTATCTGTTGTTATGTTCCCCTTTTCATTTTTGACTTTGTCAACTGGAATATTCTCTCTCTGCCTTTTAGTTAGTTTAGCTAAGGGTTTGTGTATTTTTGTTGATTTTTTTCTCAAAAAGAACCAATTCTTGGTTTTGTTGATTCTTTGTATTATTCTCGGTTTCTAATATATTGATTTCAGCCCCGAGTTTGATTATTTCTTGCTGTCTGCTGGGTGTATCTTCTTCTCTTTGTTCTAGAGCTTTCAGGTGTTCTGTTAAGTTGCTAATATGACATCTCACCAATTTCCTCATAGAGGCACCTAGTGATATGAACTTTCCTCTTAGCACTGCTTTCAAGGTGTCCCACAATTTTGAGTATGATGTACATTCATTTTCATTGGATTCTAGAAAGTCTTTAGTTTCTTTCTTTATCCCTTGATGCATTGGTTATTGATTAGGGAGCTGTTTGGTTTTCATCAGTTTGTAGGCTTTTTGTTGTTTTTATATTCAGCTTTAATCCATGGTGCACTGCTAAAATACAGTCCCTAGCTGTCCCCTTCCAACTTCTCCTAATGCCCCACTATCTTCAATTCATGACCTCTTTTTTCTATAATTATTGTTCCTAGACAGACAGAAACATGTGCACACACACACACACAAACACACACGAGAGAGAGAGACAGAGAGAGAGAGAACCTACTGTGTCCTTTTAGTGTTGCTTATATTATCTATTTAGAACTGACAACTTGGGATTGGATAATCTATTATGGAGCTCACCCCTTAGAAAACCGATCCTCCCTACCTCACCAGCCATTGACTACCTATAGCTGTCCATCTAGAGTTAAGGCTTTGTGAAAATTTTCCCTTCCAGAATGGTATGCAGACTAGTGCCATTATGCAAGTCTTGGTAGGCAACCATATTGCTGAAAATTTATGGGTGCTATTATGAATAGTGCTGCTGTTAACATTCTTGTAAATAACGTTTTGGTAAATAAATGTATACATCACTATTGGGTATATATCTAGAACTGGAATTCCTGGATTACATATGTTTAGTGCTAGTACATAGTGCCAAAAGGTTATATGAGTTTACTCTTCCATTAGCAATATATGAGACTTAGAGTTGCTCCAAATCCTTACTATTGCATGTTATTTTCATTTAGATGTTCTAGTGAGTAAGTTTTGTGAAGGTACACACATGAATGCACAAATATACAAATATAACACTTGTGAATATATATATATATACATATACTTCATAACTATGCATGCAATATATATATGAAAATCATTTTATATATTGAATATCTGTATTATTAAAGCAACTGTGAGGTGTGAACTTCCTGATAGTAAGATCAGTATTTTATGGTTGTTTTACTCATTTTAAATCCATTACACAATGTGCTATACACAATTAAGAATTAATATGCTATTACTAACTGACTATATGGTTAGAAGGGTGAATAATAAGAAATTATCAATCATAATCAATGGAAAAAGAAAAACGTCCCACAATAAAACCAAATTTAAGCAGTGTCTATCTACAAATCTAGCCCTACAGAAAGTGCTAGAAAGAAAACTTCAGTCTGAAGATGTTAACTACAACGAAGAATACACAAGGAATAAATAATCCCTTACTAGCAAATCAAAGGGAGAGGATATACCCACCATTACAACAAAATAGCAGGAATTCATAACTCTTGATATTAGTAGTTTTAATTCCAACTTTTAAGGGCACAGAGTAACAGATTGGATTAAAAACCACCATCTGTCTTTCTGATGCATCCAAGAAACACACCTCACTATCAATGGTTGGCATCATCTCAGGGTAAAAGGATGGAAAAAGATTTTCTAAGAAAATGGACCCAAGAAGAAACTAAGTATAGCTTTTTAAAATCTGACAAAAATAGCCTTCAAACCAAAACAATCAGAAGTGATGGGAAAGGACTCATCAAAGGAAAAGTCCACAAAGAGGATACTATAATTCTAAAAATTTATGCACCAAAGAATGTACAAAGTTACTCAAGTTTATAAAAGATATGTTCCTACAGCTAAAATTACGTATTGAAATTCACACAGTGGTAATAGGTAACTTTAATATTCCACATTCACCAATAGACAGGCCAACAAGACAAAAAATAAACAGAGAAATGCTGGAGTTAAATAATATCATACATCAAATGGATCTAACAGATATCTACACATGTGACCCAAAGAGAAAAGAAAGTATTCTTTACTCAGTAGCTCATGGAATTTTGTTCAAAATTGACCACATATTTGGACACCAATAAAGTCTTAACAGATATAAGAAAATTGAAATTCCACCCTGCATCTTATCTTGACCACATATCAATAAAAACAGAAACTATCTATCTATCTATCTATCTATCTATCTATCTATCTATCTATCTATCTATATATATATTGAAAGCTTCTACTCTATTAGATTTCCATAGGACACCTCATCTGGCCCTTAGGTTTTGCTGTTTATCCATGTACTTATTCCTGCAATCCTCTCCCCTCTTCAGTTTGAGCCTCCCATTCCAGTCTTCCCCACACTGATCTCCCTCATTCCAGTCCCTCCCCATATCTATCTGTAACTATCAATTCTATTTTTTCCTTCTTAAAATGATCCTCCCCTCCCTTCCTAGTTCCTTACTCTAGAGAAAACCTTTGAGTTTATATGGATTATAGTCTGTTTATTGACGAAAGTAAATACATACCATGTTTGTATTTTTGTGTTTATGTTACCTCAATCAGAATGTCTTTTTCTAACTCCATCTATTTATCTGTGAATTTCACTATTTCAGTTTTGTAGCAGTGGAGTAATATACTCCATTGTGAAAATGTACCACATTTCTTTATCCATTAATCTGCTGATAGACATCTAGTCTGTTTCCAATTTCTGGCTATTATGGATAGAGCAGCAATTAACATCATTGAGAAAGTGTATTTGTAAGTTTGTATACTTTCTGTAAATTTTTTTGTTCTGATATAGAGTTCTTTGAGTATATGCCTAAGAGTGGTATAGCTGGATCCCAACTTTCTGAGGAACCCACCACATTGATTTCCACAGTAGTAATACAAATTTGCACTCCCACCAGCAATGGAAGAGGGTTGTTCTTACCCAATGTCCTTACCAGCATGAGTTATCATTCATTTTGTTGATATATTTTTTCCTTTCTGACTGGGGTAAGATAGAATCTCAAATTAGTTTTAATTTGTATTTGATGAGAAAGAGTGTTGAACATTTCTTCAAGTGCTTTTCAGCCACTTGTGTTCCCTCTTTTGAGAACTCTATTTAGAACTGTACCTCCAATTTAATTGGATTGTTTTTTTCATGTCTACTTTTTTGAGTTCTTTTTGTATTTTAGATATCAGCCCTCTTTGGGTGTGTAATTGGTAATTCTGTATTACCATACCTGAATTAGAATAACTGAATACCATACAGGTATTCTGTAGCCTGCTGCTTTTCCCAAATGATGGTGTAATTTGCTGTACAGAAGATTTTCAGTTTGATGAGGTCCCATTTACTAAGTGATTCTTAGTGCTTGTGCTACTAGTATTCTACTAGTATTCCTTTTCTGTTCCAAAGAGTTCAAGAATAAACCCCACTTTTTTCTTCTGTCAGGTTCAGTGTATCTGGTTATATGTTGAGGTCTTTGATCCCTTTGGAGTTGAGTTTTGTACTGGATGGTAAGTGTGATTCTGTTTGGATTCTTCTACAAGCAACCATGCAGTTTGACCAGCATCAGTTGCTGAAGATGCTATCTTTCTTTTCTCAATGTATGTTTCTGGCTTCCTTATAAAAAAGAAGGTGTCAGTAGTTATGTGGGGGCTTATGTGTTGGTCTTAAAATACCACTTCTGGGTGAACATCAAAATGACTCCTCACTAAATCACAAGGAAGTTTCCTCATCTATTTACATAGCAGCCTTATTTGTAACAGCTAGAAACTGGAAACAACCCAGATGTCCCTCAACCGAAGAATGGATTAAAAAACTGTGGTACATCTACACAATGGAATGCTACTCAGCCATCAGAAACAAGGAAATCATGCAATTTGCAGCCAAATGGATGGAACTAGAGAAGCTCATCCTGTGTGAGCTAACCCAGACTCAAAAGGATGCACATGGTATCCATTCACATATAGTAAGATTTTAGCCATATAGTACAGGATATCTATACTACAACCAATGCACCAAAGGGAACATGGACATAGACTTTTTTTTTTCCTGTCAATGAGACATTTTTCACTAGTGGTGCTGCTTTGTACGCCCCCAAGTGTATGAGGAGGCTCTTGGCCCTCATATGTCTGCTGAACTGGGGCAGGGGACTGATATGCAGGGCCACTCCAGTCCACAGGAGCGGGATGGAAGGGTTAGTGGGTAGAGGGTGGGAGAGCGGGACTGGAAGGGGTGGAAAGAGGACACGATGACAGAGATGTAACCTGAAGCAATAAATAAATATATTTTTAAAAATTCCATTCTATTGATAATCATGTCTGCATTTATGATAATGCCATGCTGTTTTATTACTGTAGTTCTGTAGTATAATTTGAGGTCAGGGAAGGTGATACGTCCAATAGCTCTTTTATCATTCAAGTTTGTTTTAGTTATCCTGTGGTTTTTGTTTGTGTATTAACATATGAAACTGTAAGTGTTTTGAAGAAAGAATTGTGCTGGAATTTTGATGAATATTTCCTTTTATCCTTGACTTTTAAAAATGGCTTATATGAATTGTACAAAGTAATGTGATTTATTGTGACATGCTCATGTATATATACTGTATTCTTTGATAATACTCATCCCCCTAACCCTCTTGTTTCATTTCCTCCTACTGTTGTTATGCCTCCACAAGCAAGTAGTTCCCATGTTTTCATATCTATATAGTGTAGATTCTGCATATGATAGAAAACATGCAATATTTCCCTTTCTGAGTTTTTTTAAAATTTCTATTAACATGATTAATACCAGTTCTAGCCATTTTCCTACAAATAACATGATTTCTACCTTCTTTATGATCAAATACTACTTCCTTGTGTATATGAATCACATTTTCTTCATAGTCCACTGATGGACAGCTAGATTGATTCCATAACTTGCTATACTAAAGTTATGACACAATAGGTATGGGTATGCTGATATATCTGATATTTGGTGACTATATTCTTCTAACTGTGTTCCCTTAATTAGCATATTCATCTTTGTGATATGGCAGCTAGAAACAGGATCTACAGACATGTTTGAGGCATTTAGTTACTACTCACTCAGGAAATAATAATTTAAACATATAAAATAAAAAAGGAAAAGGCTGATTTGAGATTTCTTCAAAACAATATCACTGTTCCTAAAGCTTTGGGCTTACTTATAATGTTGATTTAGTTTATTCTATAATTTCTGTTTCAAAGTTGTAACTGTTGTTTATATCTGGGACTGCATGTACTTTTTCTAAAGAGTCAAAAAGTTTTGTTTGACTCTATAAAA
>CAJQZJ010029911.1:0-18240 GCA_907164525.1 Lophiomys imhausi | reverse complement strand
TTCTAAGCTACTCAGAAATCAAGTTGCTAAGAGACAAGCAATATTTGTTTATCTAAATATAAGAAATAGATAGGGCATCTTCAAAAACCTCAAGAGAGCTGCAGAATATGGCATTCAAAGATGTTTTCTTAACTTAAGATTTTTTGATATCGAGACATGTCAGCTCCTGACAGCACCCCCTATATTACTCCAAGTAGAAGATGAGCATCGAAGAATCTCCAGTGGGAGATGATTGAATTGGTGGTAAGCCATATGTGCTTTTGATCTTAGCCATTCTGACAGGCATGAGACGGATCTCAGTCATCTTAAGATGAATTTCTCTGATCATCAAGGATGGTGAGCATTTCTTCAAGTGTCTTTCACCCATTAGGAATTCCTCCTTTGTGAATTCTATATTTAGCTCTGTTCCCCCCCCCCCCCCTTTTTGATTGGATTATTGAGTTTCTTGACATTTAATTTCTTGGTTCTTTGTAAATTATGAATATTAGCCCTCTGTCAGATGTGAGGTTGGTGAAGATTTTTTCCCAATCTGTAAGCTGAGGTTTTGTTTGAATGACAGTGTCTTTTGCCTTACAAAAGCTTTCCATTTTCATGAGGTCCCATTTATTGATTGTTGGTCTTAGATCCCGAGCTGTTTCTGTTCTGTTCATGAAGTTGTCACCTGTGCTGGTGAGATCGAGGGTTTTCACCATTTTCTCTTCTAGTAGATTTAGTGTGTCTGGCCTTATGTTAAGGTCTTTGATCCACTTGCACTTAAATTTTGTACTACCTGACATGTATGGGTCTAATTTCATTTTTTACATGTTGACATTCAGTTGAAATAGCATCATTTGTTGAAGATTCTGTCCTTTTTCCACTGTATTGTTTGGCTTCTTTGTCAAAAATTATGTGACTATAGGAATATGGATTCATTTCTGGGTCCTCAATTCGATTGCATTGATCCATTGGTCTGTTTCTATACAAGTACCATGCTGTTTTTATTAATATTGCTCTGTAGTACAGCTTGAAATCTGGGATGGTGATACCTCCAGATGTTTTTTATTTATTGTACAGGATTAATTTAGCTATTATAAGTTTTTAGTTATTCCATATGAAGTTGAGAATTCCTTTTTCCAGGTCTATAAAGAATTGCATTGGTATTTTGAGAGGATTTACATTGAATGTGTATATTGCTTGTGGTAGGATGACCATTTCTATTATGTTGAATTTACCTATCCATGAGCATGGGAGATCTTTCCATCTTCTGATGGCCTCTTAAATTTCTTTTTTTAAAAACTTGAAGTTCTTGTTGTACAGGTCTTTCACTTGCTTGGTTAGAGTTACCCCCAGGTATTTTATATTGTTTGTGGCTATTGTGAAGGGTGATGTTTCTCTGATTTCATTATCAGCACATTTATTTGTTGTATAAAGAAGGGCTTCTGTTTTTTTTTTTTTTTATTAATTTTGTATCCAGCCACCTTGCTGAAGGTGTTTATCAGCTGTAAGATTTCTCTGGTGGAATTTTTGGGATCACTTATGTATACTATCATATCATCTGCAAAGATGGATAATTTGACTTCTTCATTTCCAATTTATATCCCATTGATCTCTTTTAGTTGTCTTATTGCTCTAGCAAGAACTTCAAGTACTATGCTGAAGAGATATGATGAAAGTGGACATCCTTGTCTTGTCCCTGACTTTAGAGAAAATGCTTCAATTTTCTCTCCATTTATTTTGATGTTGGCTACTGGCTTGCTGTATATTGACTTTATTATTTCTAGGTATGGTCCTTGTATGCCCGTTCATTCCAGGACTTTTAGCATGAAGGGGTGTTGGAATTTGTCAAATGCTTTTTCAGCACCTAGCTAGATAATCATGTTTTTTTTTTCTTTCAATTTATTTATATGATGAATTACGTTGATGGATTTTTGTATGTTGAACCATCCCTGTATTCCTGGGATATAGCCTACTTGATCATGGTATATGATATTTTGATGTGTTCTTGGATTCGGTTTGCTAGTATTTTAAGAATTTTTGGATCTAAGTTCATGAAGGATATGAGTCTGAAGTTCTCTTTCTTTGTTGGGTCTTTGTGTGGTTTAGGAATCAGGGTGACTGTGGCCTCATAAAATGAGTTTGGCAGTGTTCTTTCTGATTCTATTTTGTGAAAGAGTTTGAAGAGTATTGGTATTAGCTCTTTTTTGAAGGTCTGATAGAATTCTATGCTAAAACCATCTGGCCCTGGGCTTTTTTTGGTTGAGAGATTTTTAATGACTGTTTCTATTTCCTTAGGGGTTATGGGGAGGTTTAATCTGTTAGCCTGATCTTGATTTAGCTTCAGAAGGTGGATTCTATCAAGAAAATTGTCCATTTCACTTAGGTTTTCAAATTTGGTGGAGTATAGATTTTTAAACTAGGACCTAAAGATTCTCTGGATTTCCTCAATATCTGTTGTTATTTCTCCCTTTTCATTTCTGATTTTGTTGATTTGGGTTTTTTCCCTCTGCCTTTTAGTTAATTTGGCTAAGGGTTTGTCTATTTTGCTGATTTTCTCAAAGAGCCAACTCTTGGTTTCATTGATTCTTTGTATCGTTCTTTTTGTGTCTAAGTTGTTGATTTCCGCCCAAAGTTTTTAGATTTCCTGCTTTCTGCTCCACTTGGTAGTGGTTGTTTCTTTTTTCCCAATTCATCCAGTTTAGCTGTTAGTTGCTAATATGAGCTGTCACAATTTTGTTTTTGAAGGCACTTAGTGCTATGAACTTTCCTCATAGCACAGCTTTCATTATGTTCCATAGGTTTGGGTATGTTGTGCCTTCAATTTTGTTGGATTTTAAGAAGTCTTTGATTTCCTTCTTTATTTATTCCCTGACCCAGTAGCTACCCAGTAAAGAATTGTTCAAGTTCCATGTGTGTGTAGGCTTTCAGTTGTTTCTGTTGTTGTTGAATTGCAGCTTTATTCCATGGTGTTATGATAAGATACAAGGGGTTATTTCAATTTTCTTTTTTTTTTTAAATACTTTATTTTTTTTTCTTCAAGTTACGTCTCAGTAACAAACCCCTCCCTATTCCCTCTTCCTATCCCGCCCTTCCACCCTCTTCCCCTCAGAAGTTTCCCCTTTCAGTCCAACAGATGGTTCCTTCTCTTATAACAGTAAGTATTATACAAAACACTAGATATAAATATGCCACATTTATGAGAGTTAAAAGGCCCAGTATACCTTCCCAATGTCCAGTTTATACATATTTGGCCCCTGACTTTAACATTCTACTATCTAACCAACTCCATGAGTTTAAAGGTCTACATGTGACTCAACATTCATACTATCTTGCAACACACTTTTAAGAGTATCTTCTTAGATCTATAACACCCTCTTGATTCCTAAGCAGTTCAAAATTTAACTATGAGACTCTAGCTGTCTATTCTTCAACCACCTCAGAGACCTGAGAGGGATAAATGTATTTGCTTATATAGGAAGTTCAGGGCCTGCAGCTTCCAAAACTAAGAAAGAACATACCAATGACTGCCTGGACAGTTCCCATTTTCTCTCCTTAAATTCCAGCATCAATCTTCAGCCTTTGGGTCCTGTTTCTCTGACAGACATTTGTTGTAGAGCAGGGATTATGAAGGACTTACCTACCCTGTCTTGGCAGAGTTAGGCTGTCGACTTCCCTGCTACCATGTTTTGTCCTTTTTGGACGGCAGTCTGTCTGCAGTTGGTGCAAGGGATTTTTTCATGCGAAGAGATAGGCTTGCCACTAATTCAACCATCTTACAGTGGAGGTTCTTCGATGCTTATCTTCTACTTGGAGTAGAATAGGGGGTGCTGTCAGGCGCTGATATGTCTCGATATCAAAAAAAATCTTGATTTAAGATAACGTCTTTGAATGCCATATTCTGCAGATCTCTAGGGGTTTTTGAAGATGCCCTGTCCATCTCTTGTATTTAGATAAGCAAATGTTGCTTGTCTCTTAGCAACTTGATTACTGGGTAGTTTAGAAAATATCTGTGATAGACTGTCATAGTAGCTAACAAAGTGACATGTTTGCATGACTAGGAGTTTGTTTTAACTATCCTAGACTGTTTTAGATGGTTGGTATCAAGAGGTCAGAGCTTCACATTTTATTTTTAAGTATCTCTAGGTATGATACTATTAGGAAGCGTTACCTTTAAATTTGTATCAATATACAAAGATCTATTCAATTGTGGTTAAATATACTCTTAATTATGTATCAATATACCAAGATCAATGCCTATGTAGCCCAATATAATCTTACTATTACGTCCATATGCAAGGGTCAATACCATTGTGGCCAACTATAATCTTAATTTTGTATCAATATACAAAGATCAATACCGATGTAATCCAATACAATCTTATTTTTGCACAATAAACAATGGTCAATACCATTTTAGCCAAATAAACTACTAATTTTTGTATCAATATACAAAGGTATAAGGGCATATTCAATAATCTGCCCCTTCTTCTTGGACCTTCCTGTGCTATGTCTATATCTCATTTTTCTCAAGCCCATGCACTCCTACATAGGAGAGGAAGAAGGATACAGAAAAGGAAAAGTAGGAATTCCCTGGGGCTAACCTCTAAAACCCATTAAGACAGGACCATTTATCAGCTTGTAGTCTCTTCCCCTACATAACAGATTTTTCAGTTATCCTTCAAATAACCAAAAAGAAGGGCGGAGAAACACCCTCCCCACCCTCTGGGCATGGGACATCGCTCTCTTAAAGTGACTTCCTGCTGATTTGGGTCATAGTAGACCTGTTTGGGGCCCCAACCCAAATGGGAAAAATGATTAAAAATGTTAGTACACTCCTTTTATGTTCAGTCCTTCTGTTCTCAGCTGTTTAGATGACCTAAGGGGTTTGTAGGCAGAAGCTGATCTTGCAGTCTTCACTGAGGTTCGTGCCGGGGCATTGTGTAGAGCTGAGCGGTCCCAGTGACATTGGATTGCTTCAATTTTCTTGTGTATGTTGAGGCTATCTTTGTGTCCAACTATATGGTTGATTTTGGAGAAGGTTCCTTGCGGTGCTGAGAAGGTGTATTCTTTTGTGTTTAGATAAAACATTCTGTAGATATCTGTTAAGTCTATTTGGTTCATGAGCTCTGTTAGACTCATTATTTCTCAGTTTGGTTTCTGTTTTGATGACCTATCCATTGCTGTGAGTGGGTTGTTGAAGTCTCACACTACTAATGTGTGCGGATCGATGTGTGACTTAAGCTTTAGAAGAGTTTCTTTTACAAATGTAGGTGCCTTTGTATTCGTGGCATAGATGTTCAATATTGAGATGCACTCTTCATGTATGTTTCCTTTAACGAGTATGTAACACCCTTCTCTATCTTTTGTAATTAACTTCAGTTGGAAGTCTATTTTTGTTTGAGATTAAGATGGCTACTGCAGCTTGCTTCCTGGGTCCATTTGCTTGAAAAACCTTTTCCTAGCCCTTTACTCTGAGATAGCATCTATTTTTGTTAGTGAAATGTGTTTCTTGTATGCATCAAAATGATGGGTATTGTTTATAGATCCAACTGTAAGCCTGTGTCTTTTTATTGGGGAGTTGAGTCAATTGATGTTGATGGATGTTAATGACCAAAGGTTTTTATTTCCTATTATTTTGGTGTAGGTGATGATTCTGTGTTTCTTTTGGTTTAGCTGCAGTGGAGTTTTTTGTTTCTTCTGTTTTCTTGGGTGTAATTATCTTTTCAGGGTTGGAATTTTTCTTCCAGGATCTTCTGTAGGGCTGGATTTGTGGGTAGATATTGTTTAAATTTGATTTTTGTCATGGATTATCTTGTTTTCTCCATCTAGGTTGATAGGGAGTTTTGCTGGGTATAGTAGTCTGGCTGGGAACCTACGTTCTCTCAGGGCTTGTAGGACATCTGCCCAGGCCCTCTGGGTTTTAAAATTTCTGAGCAGAAGTCAGGTGTAATTCTGATGTGTCTGCCATTATATGTTATTTGACCTTTTTCTCTTACAGCTTTTAATATTCTTTGTTCCTTACATTTGGTGTTTCAATCATTATGTGGTGAGAGGAGTTTCTTTTCTGATCTAATCTGTTTGGTGTTGTGTATGCCTCTTGGATTTTTATTGGCAACTCTTTCTTTAGGGTTGGGAAGTTTTGTTTTATTGTTGAAGATGTTTCCTGGATCTTGGAGTCGGAAATCTTCTCTTTCCTCTATTCCTATAATTCTTAGGTTCAGTCTTTTCATTGAGTCCTTGATTTCTTGGATGTTATGGGTGAGGACTTTTTTAGCTCTGATTTTCTTTGGTTGTTGTACTGATTTCTTCCATCAAATCTTCCACACCTGAGAGATCCTGTCTTCCATCTCTTGTATCCTATTTTTGATACTCATGTCTGTAGTTCCTGTTCTGTTCCCTCGATTCTCCACTTCCATCCTTATCTCTGTGTTTTCTTTATTGCTTCTACTTCCAATTTCATGCCTTGAAACATTTTATTCATTTTATATGTTTCATGCTCCAATTTGTTTGTTGCCTTGTCTCTTTCCTGTTCAAGTTGAGTCACTTTGGCTTGGAGATCTCTAATGGTATTCTCTGTTGCTTTCGCTTGTAAAATTGTGGAATCTTTGAATTCCTTCAGAGATTTGAAATCTTCTTGAAGGGACTCTATCACTTTCCAGAATATAGATTTGTCATCGTTTTCATTTTTTTTTTTTTTTGAGCTGTGGTGGAGTGGTCAGGGCTTGTTCTATTAGCATAGCTGCATTTTGTTGGAGTCGTATTTCCCTGGCTTCTGTTGGATCTGTTCTTTTGATGACCTTTAGCCATTTGGTTGTTCTTAGCTGTTTATTCCTGATGCCTTCTGGGCTTGGTGCCAAGATGGGTATTTGGTGTAGACGTTGTATAGTTTGGTGATCTTTAGCTTTCCACAGGCTGGATGGGGCCTTTTGTGGAGGTTTTTTCTCAGTGTGTCTCTCAGTGCTCACCCTTTCCTGTTTTGTCCCAACCAGGGACTCAGGTGAGGGATTGTGGTGGGATGTATTCCTGTAAGCCTGGGATACAACTTGTCTTCGTATAGATGACAGTGCAGGTTGGCAGGCAACAGACTGTTAGCTAGGGCTGTAGCTCCCCTGCAGCTTACTTGTTGGACAGTGTTCATGGTTCTCCCAAGCTGCTCTCTGGAGGATCTCAGGATCAATGTCCATCTAATAGCTAGAAGCACTGTGAGCACTCCCAGGCAATGAGGAATGGCCCGTGATTTTTTTTCAAAGCTCCTGAGTCAGAGCTCTCTGTGTCGCAGTCTGGGTATTCAGCATGTAGCATCTCTGCTGGTATGCTACTGGGTATCCAGGCACAGATGCTGTGGACTCTGGAGGTCCTAAGTTTGGGGGTTGAGTCCACCAGCTGGAGTCCTAAAAGGATCCAACAGGGAGGGATTACAGTTTCCCGGTGGGGAGGGGGGTGCTCATTATTCCTACTGGTGATTCTGATCCTTCAGCATCTATATTTCCAGTACCGAGTTCTTTGTTGTCCCTGTTGGGCTGGCCCAGATGGCCTTGTGCCTGTCTAGATGGTCCCCAGGGAACCTCTGTGCCACTCGGCCCTAAGCACTAAGCCCTTTAGGGTGAGCACCTAGCAGTGTGACCAGGCCAAGACCTCACTGCTCCAGGGGTGTAACTATATATGCTGAAGATGTGGTTTCCCATTGGAAGAGCCAGCCTGCTCCTACATCTGTCTGGAGCTGTACTTGGATACTGGCAATTAGTGCAACTGTCTTCCAGGTCCTGAGAGACTGCAGTGGTGTAGCAGCATAACCCACAGCCAGAAGTATATGCCACTGCTCTGTCTAGCTGCAGTGTTCTTCCCAGTAATTGCAAATCCTATAGAGGGGCCTGTATGTCCAACTTCCCCTCTAGGGAAGCACAAATATGCATGTGTTTGCCAAAACACCTCTATGCTGTGGTCCTGCTGCTGCCCCACAGGTCCAGTTGCTGCCCTGCAGCTCAGAAGGTGCTGTGGCCCACGGCCACAAGGGTTCCCCTGAGAGTATATCCCGTTCCCACAGCTTTGCTGGAGTGGCTGCATGGAATCTGGGAGTCCAAGCGGCTGGTGAGTAACCCTGTCTGGGGATGAGGGCTGCTTGCTGTGTATTTGAGTGGTTCTTACCCTGTCCCTCTCCTGGTGATGATTTCCAGATTCAGCAGCTTCCACAGCTTCTGCTTGTCTGTTTTACTGAGCATTCAAAAGTAGAGAGGAGAGTCTTGCCCAGGGACTTTTAATGGTCCCTGGGCCGCTGGGTGAAACCCAGCAGGTTCACACCACTCAAATTATAGCTCAGCATCTTAAAACTCCCCATGTTCAAAATACATCTGTGCGGGCGGCCGCCATATTAGAACCCCCCTTTAAAAATATTTTAATGGACTCATTAGAATTAGTATTAAACAAAGTATGCTCTATATTTAACAACACTAGTGTATTTCTCCCACAAAAATTATATGTTCACATTATCCAAAATAATTTAATTTTAATATTATGCTTCCATAGTTCATATATTACTGTTCAGTATTGTTTTAAAACAATTCTTTAACTATAGGCATTCATTCAAGACCTAGGAAGTACACAATTGTCTGTATTTTAAATGTTAACATTTATATTAAAATAATCATCATTTAATACATTCTTAATGTTTTGTAGTCAACAGATACATAAATAGTAATTAAGCATAATCTTAGCACATCTTAGGTGAATTAAGATAACATATTAAAATGTAACAACATAATACAGTGTATGAAATATATTAAAACACATATAGCATTAACAAATAATCATATTTTATCCTCATTTAACAAGTATACAAATAATAAAATAAAGTATTTTCATAAGAAAAGTCTTTACAGATACTAGATAAAAAAAAGAAATGAAGAGAGTGAAAAGGAGAAGTTGGTTACTAGATTCACAGCAAAAGTCAAGTGGAGAAGTTTTTTATGGTCACTTAATTTTTGACAAAGAAGCCAAAACCATACAATGGAAAAAGGAATGCATCTTTAACAAATGGTGCTGTTCTAACTGGATGTCGACATGTAAAAGAATGAAATTAGACCCATACTTATTACCTTGCACAAAAATTCAGAACAAGTCAATCAAAGACTTTAACATAAGGCCTGACACACTAAATCTATTAGAAGAGAAAGTGGGGAAACCCTCGAAATCATCGGCACAGGTGACAACTTCCTGAACAGAACATCAACAGCTCCGGCTCTAAGACCAACAATCAATAAATGGGACCTCATGAAACTGAAAAGCTACTGTAAGGCAAAAGACACTGTCATTAGAACAAAATGGCAGCCTACAGATTGGGAAAAAAATCTTCACCAACCTCACATCTGACAGAGGACTAATATCCAAAATTTACAATGAACTCAAGAAATTAAATCCCAAGAAACCAAATAATGCAATCAAAAAGATGGGGACAATGCTAAAATGAATTCACAAAGGAGGAATCCCTAATGGCTGAGAGACACTTGGAGAAATGCTCAGCATCCTTGATCATAAGAGAAATGCAACTCAAGATGACTCTGAGATTCCATTTCACACCTGTCAGAATGGCTAAGATCAAGAGCTTAAAAAAAAAAAAAAAAAAAGGAAGGGGATGGGTGGGTTGAGGCGGAAGAGGGTGGGAGGATGGGACTGGGGGGAAAGTAGGGAGGGGATTGCCATTGAGATGTAACTTGAAGAAATAAAAAATAAAGTTAAAAAAAGAGCTCAAATCACAACACATGCTGAAGAGGTTGTGGAAAAAAAGGAGAACACTTCTCCATTGCTGGTGGGAGTGCAAGCTTGTACAATCACTATGGAAATCAGTCTGGTGATATCTTAGAAACTTGGAATAGCTCTATCTCAAGACCCAGCCAAACCACTTCTTGGTATACATCCAAATTATTCCTCACCAAACCACAAGGACATTTCCTCATCTATGTTCATAGCAACCTTATTAGTAATAGCTAGAAACTTGAAACAACCCAGATGTCCCTCAACTGAGGAATGGATAAAAAAACAAAAACAAAAAAACTGAGGTACATCTACACAATGGGACACTACTTAGCCATTAGAAACAACTAAATCATGCAGTTTACAGTCAAATGGATGGAACTAGAGAAGCTCATCCTGAGTGAGCTAACCAGACTCAGAAGGATGCACATGGCATCTATTCACTTATAGTCGGATTTTAGCAATATAGTACAGGATAACTATACTACAACAAATGCACCAAAGGGAACATGAACATAGACTTTATTTCCTGTCAATGAGACACTTTGCCCTACTGGCGCTGCCTTGTATGCCCCCAGTGTAAGAGGAGGGTCTTGGCCCTCATATGATGGCTGAACTGGGGTGGAGGACTGATACGTAGGGACACCACACTCCAGAGGAGTGACATGGAAGGAATAGAGGGTAGAGGGTGGCAGAATGGTGTGGGAGGGGTGGAAATAGAGCACTGTGATGGAGATGTAACCTGAAGTAATAAATAAACATTAAAAAAAGTAAAGCGGAATGAGTGAAGCTTGTCATTGTACAACAAAATATGGTTATGTTTATGATGGTGAGAATACTGTATTCACTGTTTCCAAATCACTAATATTAAGCATTTTAATATTGTTATTGTGAAAAATTGATGGGTATGTGAGGGATATACATGTAAAATACCCTAACTTGATTATTACACAATGAATGAATGATGGAAACCGGATCCTGTACTTCATAAATAATGTATGTCTCATGTTATACAGTAAGTAAAATGATGACTTTTTAAAATGAGTTTAAATTCAAACACTGGACATTTAAATGTGTACATATTTACCATTCTAATGTAAAAATTGTAAATTCAAGTATAGAGATATTTGGAATAAACTACAAATATACTACGATAATGCTAAACTTTTCTAAGTTTGGATACTGCAAGTAGAACTTGAAGAGTGAATGATGTGAATAAAGGACTAAAGACTCAAATAAAAAGTGTATCCCTGAAGTCTTTAGGGGTTTGAAATCCTATTACTTAGCAGAAGCTTCATATACATTTTTTTCTGTGAGTCAATCCTCACCCAAATATTCCTCAATTCAATTTCCTTTCTAGACATTAACTGGTTGTCTTCTTTACTGACTTATTAGATGGCTTTGTAGAAGATCATAGAAGTAATAAGTAATCATATAAAAACAATGCTCATCAACTGCATTTCCAAATATCTTCATCTATTCATCTCAACTAAATAATTGGCAACCAAAGCAATGAAAGACATTTTTCTTAATCCTTTGCCTTAGATTTCTTTCAATCTGATTGAGTTTTCATATTGCCATTTAATAAAACATTTGTTACTTAAATTTTATTCATTCCCATATCCCACTGTACATCAAAAATAATGAATTTTAATATCCAGATGTTAAACTATTTTTATAATTCTGTCTCTCATCAGAATTATGCTATTTTTTCCCATAATTCTATAAGTTAAGGAATATGAAAATAAACCTATTGTTCTTTATATCTTTTGTTTTCTGTCAAATTTTTCAAAATTAATACATCTATTGGTCTATGCCTTAACAATAACCCAACACTATGGGTACCAGTTTTTTGACTTATTGTTTAAATGAAAATAAAATTAATCTATAATTTCTTTATATTTTTAATATGTACTTTTCACTGTAACACAAGATACCAACATTGACAAATTTTAACTTTTACCTCAAATATGTTTCCCTAAAATATCTTATAGTGTATAAATTTGGCACACACATCTATTTTTCAAACACAATTAAACACAAAAAACAATTTTTCATCATCTTGAATTTACTAACAGTATGTCTTATGTTTCATGATAGCTTAATTTCTAGGGTGTGTTTAATTTTTATCCCTTAATTTTGAGGGGTAATAAAATTTTTTTGTGTCTATAGAAACTAGCCAACTTAGAGGTAAGTTTGGTTTTAACATTTGTGTGTGTGTGTGTGTGTGTGTGTGTGTGTGTGTGTGTAGAAAAGTGTTCACCTTCATTTTAAGTAAGAACTAGTTTCATTGTCTTCACCTGTTCTGATGCAGTCTCTCAAAAACTTTTATTGGACTTTAAGTTTCTTTCCAGTATACTTGTCACAATTTTAACTGAGCAACTCTTGGTGGTATTACTGGCATCACTTTTTACAATGTCACAACAGGAAGACTTATAATGAATTACTTATTGCAAACTAAGTCACAGTGCAGAATATATCATGAGATTTATGTCACTATTCTATGTGGAATATGATTCAATAATGAATTCATTCCTGTTCAGACAGGTGGAATCATTATATTAAAAATCAATAAAGTCTTCACCCTACACTGCCCTGAACTTGTGTATCTATATATCTACTTTTAAATATGATTATCACTCAGCAGTTTTTATTATCTGAGTTTAAATTCCAATTAATGTAGTATATTTAAAAAAATTTAGGCCTCATTTGCATTCTACACACTTCCAGTTTCAAATTCTTATGTGCCTAACAATTACAGAATTGGACAGTGAAAAATATTCTGAACTTAAAAAAAAGAACCAATTGAATGATGTTTTTCATGTGTGATATAACATGATAAATTTTTGGTTATAAAAATTAAAAAAAATTATTTTTATTACATAACTTGGAATTCCAATTTGCAGCTATGACTTAAAATCTCAAAAAGGAAAAAAATTTACACAACAGTTATTTATTTATTTACTTGAAAAGGTCAATGATGGAAAAAATAGGTTTATTGTGAGAGTTTATATTCATTAGATTTATTTTACCATTAATAAAGTATTGCCTCTAGTTTATCCTGGCCAGATATAGAACACTTCATGACACATGCAGCTATGGCAATATGCTACAGCAGACATGGCCATTATAGGACGGTTTCACTTCGGGTGAGATTCAGCAGTGGTTAGGGAGGGTCGTTCATTGTAACTATAAACAGTGATATTAAACAAATTGTTTCCCCATTTAGTTGAAAGGGCTAGAAAATCCCACACACTGACAAAGAAGCATGGAGTGGCGTGGGTCACAGCTCTGCTATCTGCTTACGCCTCAGGTCCTCAGCCACACAACATTCTATTTCACAACAGCTTCGATGCTGGCCTACCGTAAATGACAGAAACAAAGTGGCTTTGGAAGGCTGACCCTGACTCCTGTGTGATCTTATACATGGAGAGATACGGCTCTAGAAGCCAAAGGATCATTCTGAGTCAACGTGAAATAAATGTGTGATCCATGTTAACCACAATCTCTGGGGTGACTGAAACCTAGCAGAGGGAGCCAAGTGAGCACTTTAACACAGGCCAGTACTGTGCTATTCACCCTGTAGGTCCTAGTGACCAAGGAAAATGTTTTAACATTAGTCAAATTATTGTATAGCATAAAAATAACAGTGTAGTAATTAGTAAATGGCAATTGCATCTTTTTTCTCTGTGCTGTGAGAGACAAAAATTTCATTTCTTCTAGGGCTAACTATATGGCTGAAAGGGTAAAGTACATGTTGTCATGCATGAAAAACTATGCTTAGGTCCCAAGCATATCCAGAAAAAGCCAGGAATGGCAGCAAATATATACAGTATCTGCAGTGAGTAGAGGGAAACAGAGAAAGATGTATCTCTGGCACTCACAGTCCAACCAAACAGAAGGTAATCATGAGCTCAAAATTCAGTGAGAGGCTCTGTCTCAAAAGTCATGTAATAAACAATAGAAAAAAAAAAGACATCAACTTCACACTCACACAGAGATATATACCACACATTTTTTAGGTTATTTTTTGATTGTTTAGATTTAAGACAAGTGCTTTAATATTGGCCATGTCTACATGCACAATATAATATACAGGTCAGGCTAATTAGATCAATGAAAGCAAGAAAAATAAATACATAGGTTGAAGAAATATTCTATGACTTCTGAAACTGGATTGAGGTATGTAAAGCAACACTATTATCTAGTTAACGTAAACAACCATTTAAATGAATGGAATTGAGGCCAACTGTACTTAGAAAGCACAAAACGTTACTATGCAAAAACAAAAATTGATTTATTATCGGTACAAAACAAAAAAAAATAGCATGGAAATTGTGGTCTCCTCAATTTAAAAAGAAAGATGATTAGAAAGATCTCCCAAACACATGGGTCAGTGAGATTAATACAATAATAATGGCGAACCTCCCAAAGCAATCTACAGATTCAATGCAATCTCTATAAAAATTCCAACACAATTCTTCACAGAACTTGAAATGGCAATTTTCAGCATCATATGGAAATGCACACACACACACAGAAATTCAAAGATAGTAAAAAGAATTCTGAAAAAAAATATCAGAAGTATCACCTTCCTTGACCTCCATTGCATTCCAGAAAAGTATTTAGAGAAAAACAACATGGCAATGGTATAACATCAGACATATTGATCAATGTAATTAAAATTAATACCCAAGAAGAAATTCATGCATGTGTGGACAAATGAATTTGATTTCAGAAAGAAGTCAGAAATTCACCCAGGGGAGGGGGCGCGGGAAAACAGTATCTTGAACAAATGGTGCAGAATCCGGATAGGTCTATATTTATCACCTTGCACAATAATCAACATAAGGCCAGATACACTGAATCTTGTAGATTATTTACAAGGGAAACTCTTGAACTCATTGACACAGAAAAAGAATTTCTGAACAGAACACTATTAATATAAATAAATGGGACCTCATGAAAGTGAAACACCATCATTCATACAAAGCAGTAGACTACAGAATGGAAAAGTATTTTTGCCAACTACAAAGCTGATATCAGGCTAATATCTATATCTATATCTATATCTATATCTATCTATCTCTCTATCTCTCTATCTATCTATCTATCTATCTATCTATCTATCTATCTATCTCTATATATATGTATTAAACTAAAAAAATCCTGGACCCAAGAAAACAAACAAATCAATAAAAAATAAAGTTCAGATCTAAACAGAGAGTTCTCAAAAGAGAAAACAAAAATGACTGAGATACACTTACAGAAATGTTCAACATATTTAGTCATCATAGAAATAAAAAGCCAAACTACTTTGAGATTTCATTTCACAGCTGCAATGGCTAAGATCAATAACACACAAGTGACACTGCATGATGGCAAGGATGTGGAGCAAAGGGAGCACACGTCTATTGCTGGTAGGAGGGCAAACTTGTAGAGTCACTGTGGAAAAATTAGTGTGGCAGTTCCTCAGATAATCTACCACAAGATCCAATTATACTATTCTTGGACATATTCCCAAACGATGTTTTATCCTACCACAAAAACACTTATTCTACCACATTCATTTCTGCTCTATTCATAATAACTAGAAATTGGAAATAACTTAGACACCTTTCTCAACAGAAGAATGGATTTTAAAAATGTGGTACATTTATACAGTGGAATATTACTTATCTATTGAAATGACATCATGAAATTTGCAAGTAAATGGATTGAACTAGAATAAGAAATGATCCTGAGTCAGGTATCTGAGAGACAAATATGATATGTTTTCACTTATTAGTGGATAATAGCTCTTAAGTCAATAATAATTAAGGTACAATCTTTAGAATCATAAAGTAAGGGAATAGAGGGTACAGATAGAATTTGTTGAGAAAGGGAAATAAAAAGAGATAGTTATGGATTGTGGGAGCTGGAACTCAAGTGCGGAGAGGGATGGTAGATGGTAATGTGTAAGAGAATATGAGGAGAGAAAGCTAAAATGAAGGACCATTGGTAGGACTTATGGAAATCCATTGCTGTAGAAATTTCCTAAATAAATACACATATGAAGGTGATCTAAATGAAATCACCAAATGCTTGGGGAGACACAGTCCCCAAGGAATCTTTTGTCCTCAAAAGTATCTGGAGTACTGAGATTCGGTTACATCTAATTGAGTTATTGCCAAAGGGGCCCTGTGAGAATCCCCAAATAACTCATGCTGTTGTCAAGACTATATGATATCCTCCACAAACTAAAGGGAAGTTACCATTGCTAAGGACAGCACCTACCTACATAACTTATTGAATGTGGATATCTCCATTCAGTGAATTCACAGAGCCTTCTTACACCTAGGTTTTAGAGTCCTTGTGTACAAGAATGTACTCAGCAAGTTACCAAAAGTAATATAAACAGCAAGCTAGCCACAAACTCTTTGATATGCCATGGTATCCTGCCTGCAAAATATGGTAACTCAAGAATGGTACCAAGCTTGTGGGTGCAATCAAACAATATCTGATTTGATATAATGCTCACTTCATAACATGGAACTTTTGCGGCACACTGCTTAGATGACCAAGAACTGGAGACAAGATAACCCAGGGTCCTAGGGTAAAACCAAATAGTTCTGGCTAAAACAAACAACTGTTGATGGGGTGATGTTATGCATTCTAAATCTTAATTAACGTGCTCCCAGAAGCCTGTTCATTGTACACAACAAGTGAAGTTATTCTACTTTTTCTGTTAATTATTGTCTCTGATTGGTTAAATAAATGCTGAGGCCTGAGATTGGGCAAAAGACAGAGATAGGTGGGACTAAGGTGCTTGGAGTTCTGAAGCAGAGAGGTTCATGGATAGAAAATGCCTCCAGGAGAAAAGAAACCAAGAGCAGTAACATTAGCATAGCATGGGAAATAACAGCTCAGGGGACGTATGTACATATGGGGTTATATTTGGTGAATAGAATTAAGGGCTAGCTTAGATGTGCTAAGATTGCACAATCCAGGTCAAGGCTTGTTAAAATCCACCAAGTCTCTGTATGCTCAATTATAATGGGGGTTAAGGATTAACACCGCTGATTCAATTAAATACTGGTAAGTAATTTAATTAGCCATTTTTCTACAAACTATAATGATAAAATGGATCAAGTGACCCTAAGTTACATTCTTCTTTACGCAGACTAGTGCCTTGCCCAGCCATCATCAGAAAAGCTTCCTCCTGCAAATAGGTGGGGAAAAAGTACTTCTAGAGACTCCCAGCCAGATAATATGCTGAAAGTGAGAAACTTTGGGACACTCAGCCATGGAACATCTCCATCAAGTCCCTCTCCCCAGGACTCAGGAAACACCACCGAAGTGGAAGAAGAAAGAGCGTAAGAGCCAGAGGAGCTGAATGGAGGAGCTGGAGGAGACAGAAAAGATGGAGGGTATCCTGACAACCAGCCTCTCTAAGTCAATATGATCAAAGCTCGTGTGAAGTCACAGATATGAAGGCAGCTTGCACAGGGCCTGAAAGGGCCTGAACCAGGTCCTCTGTGATGTTATTTTTGTTTCCAGCTTAGTATTTTTATGGCATTCTTGATTGTGTGAACAAGTTGGTCTCTGATTCTTGGGTCTTCTCTTGGACTCTTTTCTTCTGCTTGTTTATCTTGTCCAACTCTGATGTGATAGTTTCTGTTATAACTCTTATATTTTATTATTATCCCTTAGAAGTCTGCTTTTTTCCAATATGAGACAGAAAAGGAGTTGATCTGGAGGGGAGAAGAGGTAGAGAGGAAGTAGTAGAAATAGAGGGAATTCAATATGTAACTAAGATACATTGTATGAGAAAAAAATTTTCATTTTTCATGGAAAACCTTTGTATTCACTGAATTTTTAACAATTAGGAAATAATTATGAAATCTATAAGGTATGATATACATTCCCAATGTGAAGTCCATATGTATTTGGCTACTAATAAGAATTTTCTATTATCTAATTATCTTGATGAGTTTAAAGTTCTATATCTAATTCAATTCCATCCTAACTTGCTTTACCAATTTAAAAACATCTTCTTAGACATAAAACATTATTTAACTCCTAAACAGCTTAAAACTTAACTGTGAGAAAGTTAAAACTATAATTATTTTGTCTTCAGCCACATCAGGGACGTGAGAAAGATAAATATATCTGGATAAGCAGGAAGCACAGAGCAAGTAGCTTCCAAAACTTAGAAATGATAGACAACTGGTTGCCTGTACAATCTCCAGTTTCCCTCTATAACATTGAAGCATCTATTTTTTAATAAAAGGAAAAATTAAATAAATGTCTTATTATATAAAAAATTGAAAAACTTTGCTATGTATGCAAAGATACTTTCATATTTCATATGTGATGAAAAATGATCCTAAAAAGGCAATATTTATGAAGTGTTTTTTTAATAATTTATTTTTTATTTCTTCAAGTTACATCTCAATCACAATCCCCTCCCGACTCCCCCCTCCAGTCCCACCCTTCCACCCTCCTCCCCCTCAACCCCCCCATCCTCTTCCCTTC